>APFE031436291.1:0-11753 GCA_000404065.3 Pinus taeda
TCAAGTGTCGGTAATACCGAGGAGAGAATGAATCGTCGGATCACTACATATCGTGACCGTCGGATTGTAAGTTACAAAATGTACAACGATAAAGAAACATACTTTACCTAACTCTAACCTAACTCTATACTAGACCAAGTTGAACTTAACTATTCCTATGTGTCGGAATATCCTAACAGGGCCAAAACCTTGCCTTGAGCAACATGGAGGTTCCGAGAAGGTGTAGAAAGCCTGATTATCCAAATTGGGTGTTCGGAAAAGCGTTTTTCACGATTTTTCGCTTGGATTTCAGTGGTACTATATGTTTCTAAAGTTGGGCTCTCCATTCTTCATCCATCTTCTAGCTTAGAGGTATAAGGATTGTAAATGAATGTTGCTTTTAATTTATCTCTTTTTATGCCACTTAATGAAAGAAGGCCTCCCCACTATTGAGCAGGGCTAGAGACGTAGTTCAAATTGGATGAACTTCGTAATCAAATCATTGTGTCATGGTTTCATGTTTATCTTGTTATTTCTACATAGTTTTGTGTGATTTTAAGTTCCATGGTTAATAAGCTTTGTTTCATTTAATTCCAATGCATCTATAAGTAAAAGATCTTGTATCAAGTTTGGCATCAGAGAAGGTCTTTGTTGATGCGAATTGCATGAGTATATGATAACTCGTAACAAGCTACAAAAATGAGAAGGAATGCTTAAGTCTTGTGATCTTGAAGTAGGATGTGCACAATGAAGAAGAAACATGGAAAATGAAGAAGCTCGTTGGGAAGAGGAACATAATTTCCATAAGTTATTCTACAATATGGCAGAAAACATGGATAAGTTGTTTTAAGAGTATAAGAAGGCACTTGGGCACGAGAAGGAAGGTGTCGATGATAATAGATCAGCAAATCATGAAGGTGGTGGAGAAGAGCCTCCTCCCTCTCCTTCTTTAAGTAATAGTTCTCATCACTCTAATCGTGATTCCAAACATACATCTAAGAAATCATTCTTCAAGCTAGATGTAAAGTTTGACCTGCCCATGCACAATGGAGAGTGTAGTGCAGAAAAACTTAATAATTGGATAAGACAGATAGAGGTCTATTGTCGGATTCAGTAGATCAAATAAGATGAGGCAAAGGTCTAGTTAGAATCACTTCGACTGAGTGGTACTACTCTCATTTGGTGGGAGAGCAAGTTGTAGAAGGGCAGCAAAAAGTTGGGTGACCTTCTTTCCTCTTGGTCTAGTTTTATTTCTACATTGAAAGACCAATTTTACCCTTTGGGTTATAAGTAAGAGGCACTAATGGAATGGAAATATATAAGGCAAAGTAAAATAAAAAATGTGCAAATCTTCACTAGAGAATTTTGGAAACAATCTTTGAAATTAGGCATCTCATTAGATTCACCCGAGACTGTAACTAAGTATGTTGGTGCGCTACATAGTTACATTAGACACTCACTATTATTGTTCAAGCCTACTATGATTGATGCAGCCAGTGTAAAGGCGATTCATCTTGAAAGCCAAGGCAAGAATGACATAGATGATCAAACCAAGAAAACACCATTCAAACATCATCATGGAAAATTCTAGAAGAAAGGCAAGGGGAAGGCTAAGAAGATCGTCACAGCCAAGAAAGAGGACAGAGCAACACCATCTTGCACGCATTCCAAGAGAGAAGGTCATGAAGAGGACCACTATTGGAAGCTACATCCGGAGATGAGACCAAAGAGATTCAACGAAAGGGGCAAGCAGAAGATAATGGAAACAACACAACAAAACCTTCGATCATATTTCGGTGATGAGACATTGATCACAGTCATGGGTGCAAAAGCTACTCCTTTTGTTAATAATAGTTCTGATTCAATTGCAAGTACTAGTTATTTGAATGAGCGTGTAAGTAATGAGCAAGAGAGAATTGAACTATTCCACATCAGGGCTATTATAAAACACACAAAGGTGGAAACTCTATTTGGTTCAGGTTCCCAAGAAAATTTAATCTCAGAGTCCTTAGTGAAAAATTTAGGCCTCAAAACTAAGCCCCATTGGAGTCCATACCCACTTGGTTGGGTAAGCGATAAAGAAAAATTACAAGTAACCAAAGCAGTGTAGGGCCAGATTTAGTATTGCTTCCAAATTAGTTAATGAGGTAGAGTTAGATGTTGTGACTTTGGATATCTGTGGAATTATCTTGGGAAGTCTGTATCTATATGGCAGAAAGGCAACTTTCTTTCGGCACGAAAATAAATAGCACCTCACAAATGACGGGGTAGAATATATAGCCAGAGCTCATCATACAAAAGTTAGTGCTAGCCTTGTAAGTGCAAGACAGATTAAACGACTGGTTAATTCCAGTAAAGGGTGCATGCTCATGGTAGTGAGAGCGGAATAGGCCAGGATAGCTAACGCTTTCAAAGGTTTTGATCTTGATCATAAGAAAGAATTGTTTGAAAATATTTCTGACTATGATGGATTGTTTGAGGAACCAAGAGGATTCACCCAAAATAGGAAATCCAACATGTGACCCATTTACAACAGGATGCTCCTTTAATGAATATTGGCATGTACATGATGGCTCCTATCGAGATGGAGGAGATAAAGAAATAGGTGCAGGAGTTGCTAAATGAAGGGGTCATTACACCAAGTTCTTCTCCATGCAGCTCACCGATCAATTTGGTGCCAAATAAAGATGACACATAGAGAATGTTCGTAGACTATAGGGCGCTAAACAAAATTACGGTGAAGAATCGATACCCTCTCCCTCACATTGATGAATTATTAGATTAGTTGAAAAATGTTATCTATTTTAAAAAACTAGATTTGCGTAGTGGATATCACTAGGTTAGAGTTAAATAACAAGACATTTGGAAGACTGCATTCAAAACCAAACAGGGGTTGCTCGAATGGATGGTGATGCCATTCAGACTGTGCAATGCTCTGACCACATTTATGAGGGTAATTAATGATCTGTTTAGGCCTTTTCTTGATAATTTTGTGCTTGTATATCTAGACAATATTCTTATATAGTAAGACATGGGATGAACATGTATGCCATGTGAAGAAAGTGCTTGATGTTTTGAAAAAAGAAAAACTGTATGTAAAATTGTCAAAGCGTGAGTTTGGGAAGACCTCTCTGATTTATTTAGTCACATAGTCGGTAATGGGAAATTAAAATAGATCCCTCTAAAGTAGATGTGATTATCAAGTAGATTGAGCTCACAACTGTTATAAAGGTCCAAAGATTTTTGGGCGATTACAATATTGGAGAAGGTTCATTGCGAACTTCTCTATTATGTAGCCACCTTACATGCATTGACAAGTGTGAATCGAGCCTTTCAATGGGGAGGAAAACACCATAAACCCTTTGACGCACTGAAAGAGAAGATCAATATAGAACTAGTGCTAGCCTTACTAGACCTTCAACAGCCTTTTTATATTGAAACAAATGCTAGCGGATATGCCATGGGTGTTGTATTGATGCAACAAAGGAAGCATGTACGTTACCATTCAAAGACTTTCTCCTAGGCTGTTGTGAATTATCCCACGCATGACAGGGAGTTGTACACCTTGGTTTAGAGTGTAAAGAAGTGGAAACACTACCTGATCGATAGGAGACCATCATCCATATGGATCATCAACCCTTACAGTACCTTCAGTCACAGACCAAGCTTCAACAAACCCGTCATTTCAGATGGATGGGATTCCTCAGCAGTTTCATCTGGTAATAAAATACAAGAAGGGTGCCAACAACAAAGAAGCAAATAGACTTTCTCACCCTCCTATTTCTACATCTGTAGTTTTGCAAAATGCTTCTTTATCGTTAGAAGGTTATTCTAAACAATATGCTATTGATAATTATTTTAAAGAGATTTATGCAAAACTGACTCATGGGTCGCAAGTGGAAAATTATCATTTGTAGGGAAAACTATTGCACCACCTTGGAAAACTGTGCATACCCATTGATGAAAGGGTACATGTAATCTGAGAGGCTCATACCTCTCTGGTGTCTGGTCATTTTAGGGTTGAAAAAACTTTATGTCATTTACAGAGGTTTTATTTTTGGCCTCATATGAAAAACATTATGACTGGCTTTGTAAAGGGTTGTGTGTTGTGTTCTATTTCAAAGCCCTCTAATAGAAAACTTGGGCTCTACACACCACTACCTATTCTGAGTCAACCATTGGAAAGTGTGTCCATGGATTTTGTAGGTGGTTTTCCTATGTCTAGGAAAGGTCACGATTATTTGTATGTCGTCATGGATCGTTTTAGTAAAATCTGTATTTTAATGCCTTGTAGAAAGTAGGTCACTACTGAGCAGATTGCTTATCTTTTCTTTCAGCATGTTTGGGTCCATTTTGGGTTGTCCACATCTATTGTGTTAGACTGAGACTCTCGCTTTCTTGGAGAGTTCTGGACTAGCTTGTGGAGAATGATGGACACTAAGATGAAAATAAGTACGACATTTCATCCACAGACCGATGGGAAGACAAAGGTCATCAACTGCAACATGGTACACTTGTTATGAGTTTATTGTGTAAAACATCCCAAGTTGTGGGATGAATAGCTTCCTTATGTGCAACATGCATACAATCGAGCAGCACATTCATTCACACAAAGCTCATCGTTTGAGACATATTTTGGTTACCTACCAAGGGATCCCTTAGACATGGTCTTTGGGAAAGATGATGATGGAAATGGACGAGATGATAGGGACAAAGCATAGAAGTTTATTTAGCAGATACAGGTGATTCATCAGGCAATACATGAGCAGTTGGAGAAAAATCAGGCTCAGTATAAAGATAGACATGATAAGCATCGAGTTGACCATCAGTTTCAAGTTGGGGGAAAGGTATGGCTCCACATCAACAAGGATAGAATGAAGGGAGAAGGGAAGAAATTGAGACCCATTCAATATGGTCCCTTCACCATATTGGCAAAGATTGGAGACAATGCTTTTCGTCTTGACTTGCCCGCTTATATGCAAATGTACTCAGTAGTGAATGTTGAAAACTTGAAGCTTTATGAACCTCCATTGATTATGGATACTGGAGAGGTTGAACATATTCCTATAGTGGATGATTTTTCACTAGAGTATCTAGACAAGTTACCTGAAGATATCATACTCGACAGGAAAAACATAACTTCACGATGGGAGAGATGTAGAGTACATTCGTGTTGGCTTCAAAGGAATGCATCCAAGTAAATATTGATGGATGGAGAAAGAAAAGTGAGGGAGAAATTTCCTCACTTATCAATAGAATAAAAAGGCCTTTGACGGGATAAAATATCTTAGTGGGGAGGATTGATCTAGGTGGATCTCTAAAAAGTACTAGTGGCATGGTAAGAAGGCTCAAAACTCAAAATGGAAGAAACTATATAAAGTTAGCATCGTATCGAAGTGATCGTCATCCTAATTCCAATGGTGTGAATGACACTCAAATATGAGCTCATATGAAGAAGTTAGAGCAAGTCAAAGTTTATGTTTGACTTGGACAGGTGGTAGGAGGAGATGACATGGAAAAACTTCAGCTAATGGGGAAGCACCAAGTGGCAGGCTGCCATTGGTCCCACATTTCACTTATCACAAAAGGTAGAGGTCAGCGGTTTCAAATCGGCCCTAAGCAAGAAAAGTTGCAATGCGATAATCGCATACCATAATTGCAAAAGGAAAAGTATTTCTGAAGCGGCCCCTAGCAGGATCTCGATTGTGATTGCGATATTGCATATCATGGATTAGAGGGGATCAAGTTTTTACTAATCATCCCCTGATAGAGTCCAGTTGCGACGCGATATATAGCAATCATAGTTCGCAAAAGGGTAGCAGTAGTATAAAGTGGCAACCTCAGTTCTACGTCGATTGTGATTTGCGATGAGGCCCAAAATATTATGAATTGTGCTTAATAAGCCATTAGATCCGATGTTATCACAAGGTGCTTATCGTAAAGGTTAAGGTCTGTACGCCGGTGGAAAAATGTTGATTGCAATTTGCGATCTCTGTGATGATGGGTTACCAGCGCTGATAAAGCCGTCAGGAATACGCTGATTCATGTGGAAACAATGTTAAAGTGGTTTTCCTATGTTTAAAAAGGTTTTGTTACCTACATACTATTTACGGCCCTGGGAATCTCTGTTGGAAATGTCCTCCTGATAAAGTTTGTCATTCGTTTGGGACTACCTAGGAATTGAGGGGTTAGCCACCAAGTATATAGATTGGACTAACAACACAGGAAAAAGGGGGGAGACTGGCCGAAAGTTTAGAACATTGTACGCAATAGTAACCCAGCTTGGTAGCAAGGGTTGGAACCTCGCCTTGAGTAGCAGGGAGGTTCCAAGAAGGTGTAGAAAGCCTGATTGTTTGAATTGGGTGTTTGGATATGAGTTTTTGCATGATTTTTTGCCAGGATTTCAGTGGTATTGCTTGTTTTTGAAGCTGGTCTCTCCATTCTTCATCCATCTTTCAGCTTGGAGGTATAAGGATTATAAATGAATGTTGCTTGGAATTTATCTCTTTTTATGCCACTTAATGAAAGAAGGCCTCCCCACTATTGAGCAGGGCTTAGAGACATAATCCAAATTGGACGAACTCTGCAATCAAATCATTGTGTCATGGTTTCATGTTTATCTTGTTATTTCTGCATCATTTTGTGTGCTTTTAAGTTCCATGGTTAATAAGATTTATTTCATGTAATTTTGATGCATCCATAAGTAAAAGATCTTGGATCAATCCCACTCCCATGTCCTTCATATTTTAAAGGGGTTAGGTACAGGGAGACCTTTGTAGATCTTAAATAAAATCTAGAATCAAACTTTGCACATGGTTTAGGGACAAATTCAGATCATGAAGCAGAGGCATTGGCCTTACATGGGATATTGTTCATGGCTAAATGATTTAGTCATGTCACTATGATTGGAGACTCCTCCATTGTCATTAGTCATAATCACTTGTAAAAAACCCACAAAGGACAACCACATTTCAAGGATCATCATCAATATCAACCTATAATAGAGGAATTTGAAGGTATATCATTCTTATAGGTTCCCCACAAACTCAATTTCTTAGTTGTCTCAAAATAACATGAAGGAATTAAATTGGGTGAAGAAGTGTGCATAACAATTAAGGAAGGCATTTTTCCATTGACACAGTGGATCAAAAATATGCTAAAAAATGAAAGTGATCAAAATATCTTAAAACCAACTCCAAATCATATATCTCGTCATTCTAATTCCAATGACACTTGAATCGTCTCAATCCGACATCGTATGAGGAAGTTATCGTGTTCTAAAGTTTTTGGCAAACAACTAAAAAGTCAACTTGCAGGGTTGACTGGGTAGTGTACTGTTTCCACGTGGCATTTCATATGATGATATCATGTTGATGTCATGCTAACATTAGCAGGATGGCCGAGTAGTATAGGACCAATCAGGAAATAACACGTGGCTCAGTTGTATGTGGACAATTGTCACCCTCTTATTGGTTGAAGGTGTTTTGATATGGACCAATCATGGAGTGACACGTGGTCCAATCCCAGGGCGCCACATGGCACTCCGAATGAGGCCAAAACTAGGTAGGTCGACTGACCAACCTCCATAGGATTTGAATTTATTACCTACATTTTTGCAACAGACTGCTCTGCCATCATGCCATAGTGTTTCCTGTTATAAGTGGAAAGCTCTTATGTATTGTCATATTGTTTGGCAGTTGGGGGGAGGGTCGGTCCAGCAGGTGCGCTTGACCAGCCCAGCCCCAGGTATTATCACAACTCTATGACCAAAGGCAGAATATTGGAGTGGTGGGGCATGTGGCACCCTGCCCGCGTCCCAGCCCACATTTTTCTGTAACAACGACGACCATGGGTGGGAGATGCAATAGGTGTGTAGGAGAAGGGCGATACAGTTTAGCTTCAGGCCATGGTTTTGTTCAGAAGTTGTGAGCACTGGTATATGGGTAGAGGTTCTGGTCAAGTGGCACCCCACCCACGCTCAGCCCTAATATATATGGGACCACATGATCGGGAGCGCAGGGTTTGGAAGGGGGCCTAAGGCCCACACATTAAAAAAATTATTTAATGTTTCAAAAAAAAGAACCAAATGTGGCGGAATTCGTGGGTCAAACCTGAGACGTACAAGTTACTAACTCTACACCTTACCAGTATGCCAAAGAACATGTTTGTTGCCAATTTTTGTAGTGCCGACAGTTTTGTAGAGTGTTTTACAGGCAAAAGAGGCCTAATTTGGCCATTTTCAGCGTTTTTAAGCCCAAGAAGAGCCTACACATTGGTTTTTGGGCATTTGGACGCAATGACAATGTTATTTTTGCAATTTTATCATTTTATGATGATGTATTTGAACATTTTAGCATATAATATAAAGGGCCACCATTAGAAGTTGGACCTGTAGACGTAGCCCGGGAGGGGTGAACTTTGTCATCAATTTGTTGTGTTTTGATGTTGTTTAACTATTAAAAAAATGTGAAATTTAAATTAGTTTGCATGCTTTTGCAATCACGCTTCATTGCCTAAAAGAGATAAACTAGCTTGCAAAACTTTACATGAAACCTTCATTTTTTAATTTTAAATTAGTTTTATATCAAAGCATGGTTTTTGTGAAGGTTTGACAAAATTTGTAAGTGTTTTTTTTTTAATGCTTACAAGGTCTAAATTGAGAAGAGGAGGAGTAGTACTTGAAGAACCAAACCCTCAAATTGGCTCAACAAGTCATGGCACATGAAGAAGGAAAAGCACTGATGTCTAAGGATGAGAGATGGTGAAAGTGATGTACAATGAGAGAACAAAAAGGTTGCAAGGAGAAAGTTCTAATAAACCAAAAGGTAATGGTGGTAATGGGAGAAATCCTCCACCTCCACCTCCTCCTTGACCTCCATCTACACCTCCATCCTCACCTCCTTCATCCCATACACTTACTCCTCCTCCGTCTCCAAAAGAACATGATAAGTCTCCTTTGATTAAGCTTGATGTCAAGTTTGAATTGCCTATGTACAATGGGGAAGTAAATGCTGAAAACTTGGATAATTGGGTTCCTAAAATTGAAGTCTATTGCAGGATTCAAAAGATTGATCATGATGTCACAAAGATCCAGCTTGCTTCTCTTTGCTTGGAAGGTGCAACTCTCATCTATTGGGAGGTTTTGAAGTCTAGAATTGTTTCTTTTTTACTATCCTTTTATCATCTCATTTCACCTTTATGTCACCATTTTATAGCAATCTCAGCATGCTCAAGGTCAAGTTCAACTCTTAAAAAGGTATTTATCATCCATAATTAGAATATTTGTTTCTTAATGAATAACGAAAACATTCTTACAGTGACATAATCATAAACATTCTGCAGCTAATATTGGTTTCCGCAACAATATTCATGGTTAGACAAGTTGCAGTACTTCAATAAAAGGATGAAGACTACCTATAGATGACAAATGTACACCATATGGATGACAACCTATCAACAAGACTTGGAAAGCTACAAGGATTGAGAAATATAAAAGTCAAATTCAGAGCCAAACTCTAAGAATAATGTGTAGTGATCAAGTAAAGGCAGTAGAGGAATAGAACGACATCAAGCGAGCGTGTTGAATATTTGTTCACCTGTTACAATATGGTTCGAGATGAATCTCCTATGAATTTCTCTTTTAGTAGCAAGTCATAAAGAGATTGAGTTTCAAAGTGAATCTGTTTTGTAGATGTCAAATTAGCTCATTTCGTGTCAGCTTAAAACTCTTAAAAATCATTTTATGAAGTTTGTATAAAGGTTGTATGCCGATATCTGAAAACAAAATTCAAATATAAGTTTATAATTGTTTTATTGTGAAAACCCGTGACACTTTATTCCAAATTAATATAATTACTATGTTCTCAATGCATCTGTGAGAGATCTTGTGATTGATAGCTGACCTACACTCATGAGAGGGCCCCTTGTCGAGTTGTGTGGTTTTGTTTATAGTTTTGTTTTGCATTTCTGACTTGTCTATATCACTGTAGTTTCTTTTAAGACTTTGTTTTCATCATAGTTACATTTTTTATAATTGTTATTTTGATTGTAGAGTACTCATAAACAGGAAAACACTAAAAAGTTTTGATTCTTGATTGCATCTTCTTTCGAGCACTTAAATGTTTCAAAGCTTAATTTAATTTCTTAAATGATAACAAAATACTCTTTAGAGGTTAAATGTGCACACAAGTAATCATCCTAAAGTTATAAGTTTTCCATTTCTGCAAGTAGGAATTAGATCATTTTTTATTTCCATTTCTCTTTCATGCAATTAGTATAGAATTTCCTTACTGCAATTAAGTGTAGAAGTTTCTTTTTGCAAGATAGTGTAGAATGTTTTCAATTCTACAAAATAGAACTAGATTGTTTTTCTTGAAATTGGGTTTCTAGCATTTCCTTTCATGCCATTAGAAGTAAGTTTGAATTCCGTAATTTAGATAGATTTCCAATTTCTGCAAAATAGTGAATTTCAATTTGGTTAATTAGGATTTGATGTAACATTAAATTGAAAGAACATGTGCACAATAATTCTCTAAATTGTATTAAAACATTTGTCCATACTTAGGATATTTTCATTTCTAGAATCAATTAATTCACTGAAAGAATCCTAACATACATAGTGCACATACATTTCATAAGTACACGAACCCTGGTTGAAAATTAATGAAGTAATTTAAGAAAAATTAAATTACCCAACAGGAGGCCAGAACTCAAGAATATTTGAAGAAAAGTGGTAAAATTATCTCTTCTTGGAATGATTTTATAGATGCATTAAGAAGGTAATTTTATTCATTAGCTTATATGCAAAAATAAATTAAGGATTGGAAAATTTTTAGACAAGCTAAAGGTCAAAGTGTCCAAAGTTACACACAAGAATTTAGAAAGAGCTTTAATCGTGGGTGTTGATTTAACTTCACAAGACACTCTCCTTAAGTATATAGGTGGATTACATAGTTATTTGAGACATACAATTCTTATGTTTAATCCCACCAATCTAGATGAATTATGTGTTCAAGAAACTCATTTAGAATCAAGAGGCAAGAATGTTCCTCAAGGGACCAACAAGAAACCATTTAAATCTGGAGACAAAGAAGAGGGGAAGTTTAAAGGAAAAGGATAAGAGAATGTTGCTATCAAGAAAGAGGGAGAGAAACTTACATGTAAACATTGTTCAAAATATTTCCATGATGAAGAACATTGTTGGAAATTACATCCAGAATTGAGACCAAAGAAGTTTAATAACAAGGGCTAACAAAAGATTGTTGCTACAACTCAACAAGATCTAGGATCTGATTCAAGTGATGAAACCAAAATCACGGCCATGGGAATGAAAGGTAAAGCTTATAAAGAAATAAGTGAGCTTTAACATATTAGGGTCATTACAAAACAAACAAAGGTTGATACATTATTTTACAGTGGATCCCAATTCAATCTTATCTCTGAAACAATTTTCAAGAAACTTAATTTAGAGATTACATCTAATATAAAACCTTACCCTTCGGGTTGGGTATGTGATGATGACAAATTACAAGTGACAACAAAATGTAAACTCAAATTTACCATCATTGCTAATTTTATAGATGAGGTAAAGCTTGATGTTGTACCACTTGTTATTTGCGGTATTGTTTTAGGGAGTCCATACTTGTATGACCAAAAATCCATATTCTATTGTCATGAGAACAAATATCATAGTTTTAAAGATGGAATTAAGTATATTGTTAGAGAACATCGCAAGAAGATGAACTTATCTCTTGTTAGTGTTGGTCAAATGAAAA
>APFE031436322.1:18068-34175 GCA_000404065.3 Pinus taeda
AAGCTTTATGGTCTCCTTTTGGATAAGATTAGCGATTGTTTGAAAGCCATAGTAAAAGAGCTAAAGGCCAAGCTGGTTTTAGGAGATACCACTCGATTATCAACCATATTTTCACTCTCAAGATCATTGTCGAGGAATATCACAATAGTAAAGCTGGTCCCTTTTGTTGCTTTATGGACTTTAGAAAAAAATCTGCCAGGAAAACTATTCGAGATGCTCCTAACGAAACTGTAAAGCTCTGAAATATTACTATATAAAAAACCCTCATTAAAGAGAAGAAGTGATCATATATTAATAAGAGACAAGAGCATCTTATTCACCTTTCTAAAGTTGCACCCATAAGTTTTGGCGAAATGTGTTTGTTCATAAATCTAAAAATATCATTCGATCCCCTTAGAAAAGTGAGGCATCTATATTAACAAGTTGTATGCCTCCTTGAACACCTTAGACAACATTGTTAGCACTCCTATTAAGGAAGATATATTTTCTTTTGAGGAAGTTGAGTCTGGGATTAATAAGCTCACTAGGGGGAAAGCTAAGGATATTGAAGGATACCAAGTTAAGATCTTAAAGCTGAGAAGATCTATCCTCATTCATCTCCACAAGCTTCTCAATTTGGTTGTAAAGCATGGCTTCCCTAACCTTTGGATGCAAAGCCTTATTGTGCCTATCTTTAAAAATGGAGACAAAATTTTTCCCTCTAACTACAGGACCATTATGATTAACCACATCTTAGCCAAGCTTAATGGTCTCATTTTGGAGAAGAAGATTAGCCATTTGCTTGAAAGCCATGGTAAAAGCGCAAAAGGGAAAGTTGGTTTTAGGACATACTACTCGACTATCGACCATCTTGTCGCTCTCAGGATCATTGGCGAGGAATGTTGCAATAGTAAAGTTGATCTCTTTTGTTGCTTTGTGGACTTTAGAAAATCCTTTGACACTATTCCTCAAGATAAGCTTTGGAAAAGACTTGATAAGATAATGATTCCTCTTGAGTTGAAGTTTGTTATGATTTGCCTCTACGAGGCGGTTGTTGCCAAGCCTAAGACCAACAAAGGGTCGTCTAAAGATATTAAATGCAACATCAAGGTTAAACAAGGGTGTCCCCTTTCCCCCACCCCTTTTGGTATTTATATCGATAAGCTAGAGGAGTTTTTGGAAATCACAGGGTGTAAGGGCATTGAGCTTGCTGGTATTATCATTACTCATCTCCTCTACGTCGATGATATTGTTCTTCTTGCTAGAAACCATGACGACCTGGAAAAGAAACTTAAGCCTCTTCTTGACTATTGCTCTAAGATTTGTACGACAGTTAATACCAACAAGGCTAAAATCATGATAATTAAATCCAAAAAGATCACCCATGGAAATTTCGTTTATGATAACAATTGCTTGGAACATGTCTCTTCTTATAAATATTTGGGTATTGACATTCCTTATCAACTCAACTGGAATTAAAACATTAAGAAAAGGATTATTGGAGGCTAGAAAGCTTATTATGAGCTTGGAAACAATTGTAAGGTTATCGATATTTGTATTTGGAGTAAAAAAAGGTTCCTCTTTAAGACCCTTGTCACCCCTGTTGTCCTATATGATTGTGAAGTCTGGGGTTACAGTATATCTAGAGAGTCGTGGAGAAAGATTGAGATGATTCAAAAACAATTCATAACCTAGAATCTCAAGATCAAGGGAAATACCCCCTATCCTACCTCCTGATCAAAGATGGCCTCTCCCCTTAGGGCTATGTTTATGTATCTAATGTATAAGAAGAAGCTTCACAACATGGAATCCAAGAGGATTCCTAAAATTGCTTCTAACTTTAGTCAAAACCCTCATCTTCACCTGAAGCGTGGGTGGCATAAGGATGCCCAATCTTGGCTTAACCATTGGGGGATAAATGAGGAGATCATCCTGAAGCAAGGTTAGTGTCAAAAATACTATCACCTCCAAATTTAAGGATAGGCTATGGGATGATATAGAGATGGAGGGTAAAAGGAAGCTAAGATATTATAAGGAGGTGATCAATCCCACCCTTGAGAACCAAAATTATCTTTTTGTTTTGACCAACTCAAAGAAAAAGATGAACATTGCTAAGATTAGAACTAATTCTTGTGAGCTCCAAAGTGAAACCAAGTGGTGGTCTACTCCCAAGACTCCCTGGGATGATTGAATTTGTCAGCTTTGTGATACTAAGAGGGTGGAGGATGAGAAACCCTTTCTTTTAGATTATCTGGCCCTTACTCACATCCTCTCTCATTTCCCTAACATCTATCACACTTCCAGTCTTCTTGACTTCTTAAGTCAGCCCAACTATAGTGATCTTGGTGCACTTCTTTCCCTTCTTTTTGAGCATAGAAATAAGATTCTAAAGAATTAAAGTTAGATTCTTCTTCTTCTTGAGGTCCGATAGACCGCATTGGTCTTAGTGGACATTAATCATTATCATATGTATATGTATTATATATTATGTACTTATATTTATATTTTTAAGTATGTTATATATTCTTTTTAAATATAAGAAAGGTATTTAAGTTATATATTTTTAGTTATATATTTTTAATATAAAGATAATGATTATAATATTCATTAAATTATGTGGTTTAATAATATAATAACCTTATTTTAGGTTATGGTAAAACTAAGCACCAAGTTGTTTTATAAGATTTCCTTATTTGTGGACAAGAGGACACACCTCCCTTATTTGGATTATCTAAACCGAAGTTTACGATGAAATCACGACAATTATTTTATTTTTATATTCATTTTTTTTTACATTAATTAAAAAAATAAAAATAGTTATTCTTATTTTAACCATATCATTTTCTTTTTAACCTTAATAAAAATATAAAAATACTTTAATACAAAAATCTATTTAATTAATTAACATTAACCTTATAAATCTTACCCACTCAAAATATCAACCAGCCAACAAACTTTGCAATATCTTTTTTTTCAGTACCAAAAAAACTAGATTACTATTCATGTCAAAAAGAGATAACAGTACATCATCTGGTGGATATGATAACATATAGGGGAAGCTCAAATAGGCAACAAATCCAATTCAGTAGGAAACAAAATCGAAGCCATAAACTCAAAACCTCATCAAAAATATGCAGGATATATGGAGAAATAGAAAGTATCAACGAAATAGTGCAAGATCAGAAAAATCAAGAGCAACCAAAAGAGAAAAATGGGGTACTTGATACATACCAAAATGGAAGAGAGATGAAAGAGGATTAAGTACCTGGCAATATGAAATCCTGGATTTGGTGCAATTCATCCCCCACTGTTATGCTCATCTTCCAGTATTCGTTTTGTGAAGAAGGACCTTTTTTTGACAGAGAATCTACTTCTTTGTTTTTTGCTCTGTCGATATGGCTGATAGTATAGTCCTTTTGAGATTTCCAGATAGAGTCAATTCTATTCAGCCACCCAGAAAGATTGTGGTTTTTTAGGGAGTGAATTGACTTCACATGGTCAATAATGACCTTAGGATCTCCAAAAATTTGCAAGACCTGAATGTTTAGATAGTCATAAAACATAAGGAGACCAACCAATGCCATTGCCTCTGCTTTGTTGTTTGACCCTTTCCCATCGTTCCAAAAAATGCCAATATGTTGGTTCTCCATTGTAATAATAAAGACACCACAAGCACATATACCATTTTGAGCTGCCCCATCAAAATAAGCTTGAGGTATGCTTGTCGGATCAAGATTTTTTGCCTTCAACATTTCAAATCACTAAAGGGAAATGGAGGAATGACCAGAGTAGCACTGTGAGAGAATGATTCCAAAAACTGAGTTAAAATTTTCTTTGTTGTTTCGAAAAAGGACCCTGTTCCTCCATTTCCAGATAGCCCAAAGGGTAATTAGCGAAATAGGCCTCCAGAATGATTTCAGTTGCTCCACCATTCAAAATCTTCTTTAAGAGAGATAAAGGAAACCAAACACAAACCGAAATGGTCTGCCAAATTCTTCCATAACCCCTGCATTTGAAGATAGTTTAGGAAAATGTGCAAGTTGTTTTCTTCTTCAGTTTTGCAAATGGGACAGATAACAGGCCCGCTCCAGTTTCTTTTTTGAAGCTTATCTCACGTAAGGTTCTTATTATGGAAAACAAGCCATGAAAATATGATTATCTTATAAGGACATCCAGATTTCCAAAAGATAGTAGGGAAGATGTTATCCTGTTGTGTGGGATTGTCCTTTTGTAGAACTAAATAGATATCTTTGACATAAACATTCGACCTTCCCCTATACCCCTTCCAAATGAGTTTATCCTCCACCTCAGATATGTAGATTACCCTATTCCTCATAAACCAAGAAATCTGATTCCATTTGAGACCAAGATCACCATTGAGATCCAGCATCGAGGCCGATTTCCAGATTAGAAGAGATCTTAGCCATATATCAATGGTCTGCTCCCAATAGAAGATCCCTTTTTGCTATAAGACTTGAAGTAACTGCTGAGGGAAGGAAATTTGTTCATCTCCTTCCACTATGGGATCAAGTCCAATAATGATATTTTTCCCCGTTTGAAAACTCCATACCATATTTTGAAGAAAAAAATGTTCAATTTTTCAAAAGTTCCTCCATATGGCTGATCCCTAGGGAGTTCCTATTGTCCCTTTTCTGTACCAGAAGGATATGTCTCTGCTATCTATATATTTCGATTTGATGGCATTGCTCCAAAGACAATCTCCTAAAACTCCTTTCCATAAAGATTTGCATAGAAGAGCTAAGCCAAAATTTTGGAGGTCTATGATTCCCCATCCCCCCATCTTCTTTGGATGAGTCAAATTTGAGAGTTTAGTAAGGTGGAATCTTCTTCTCTCTTTTCTCTTTGTTCTCCTCCCCCCCCCCAAGATAAAATTTGTGGTTAAATTGTTTAGTTTGTGGATTATATTTATAGGAATGAAAAATAAATGGGCCCAGTAGACCATTAATTGGACCAGAACTGCTTGAGTTAAAATTGCCCTCCCAGCCATTGAAAGACATTTAAATTCCCATCTAGCTATTCTCAGGAAGTATCAGTCATGGATCTGCATCCAATTTGCATATGTGTAGCCCACAGGTTTTAAATGAAATCCAAGTCATTTCAGGCCATCTTTAAGAGGTTTTTCTTTTATATTGAAGAGTTGTACCAGATGAACAATGAGTTTCGTATTAACATCCTCCAGATGGAATGATGAATTGTCATCATTTATACATAGCCCTGTAGCTCTTTGGAACTTTCCTAATATGTTATGCAAATAGGTCCATGAGGCCCGACAAAGCATCACTGAAAGTAGGATGTCATCTACAAACAAGTTGTGTGAAATAGAAATATCCCGGCTGATTGCCAGAGGACGACATCTCTTTTCTCTGACGACCCTTTTTATATGAAGACTTAAGGAGTCCATGACCAGAACAAAAAGGAGAGGGGACAGTGAACATCCCTACCTCAGGCCCCTGGCGGCAGGAAAGAAAGAAGATGGGGTATAATTGATATTAATAACATAGTTTAAATTTTCAATGCAGGCCATTATCTAATTAGAGCATTTGTTATTGAGGCCAATTTTGGTAAGGAGACACCTTAAGAAACCCCAATCAATGCAGTCATATGCTTTCTTGAGATCTAATTTCAAAGAAGTTGCATCAACTTTTTTTTGTGTGCATGGAGTGTAGGCATTATTGAGTAAGAGCAACAGCCTCTAGAATGTTCCTACCCTTAAGGAAACTATGCTGCTCTTGGGAAAAATGGGTTGACAAAATATTTCTCATCCTGTCAGCGATGAGTTTGGATATTATCTTATAGAGGGTATTACAAAGAGAGATGGGTGCGAAGTCCATGAAGGTGAGAGAAACCTTCTTTTCTGGAATTAGAGCGATGAAAGTGGAGGATATAATATGATTGATGTTGTCCTTTATCCTGGCCTCCTCCACCATTTCCAGAAGGTCAGAATTAAACAGGTCATAAAAGTGAATGAAAAAATCAATTGTCCATCCATCAGAGCCTGGAATTTTGTCCTTTCTAAAAGATTTCATTATCGACATGAGTTCCTCCTTAGTGACCTTGGCAAATAGTAGTTCATTCTGCACCTCATCAAACATTATTGGATAGCGTTCTATACCCCATAAGATGTCTTCGAAATCTCTACCCCTATTCCTACTGTATGCTTTTTGAAAATACTTTAATGCCTCCTTTGTGATATCTTCCTGTGACACCATTGAGATTCCCTCCTCATTTTTTATCTCCCAAATTGCATTTAATTCCCATCTTTTGTTTGCGTATCTGTGGAAAAATTTTGTATTTCTATCACCCTCTTTAAACTAGTTTTATTTGCTCTTCAATCTCCAGGTAGCCTCTTCAATAGCAAAAATGTTTTGCTTTTTTCTCTCCAGTTCCCTTATATGAGCTCTCATATCCAGAGACACATTGTTTGCATTCATACATAACGATAATCTTTCAAGTTTACAATTTATCTCCTTGAGAGCTTCCTTATTAGAAATCATCTTTTCTCGCTACCATTATTTTATACATTTCTTGAGGGTAGACAAGCGATCCAAGAAGGATTGGGTGTGCCAAGATCGGTCTTCAGAGGAAGAAGATAGCCAAAAATCCTGTATAAGTTTATTAAACTGTGCATCCTCTAACCAAACTCTCTTGAACTTGAATGAAAAACCATCCTTGAGGCCCCGGTGATTCCATTTAATGGAAATAGGTCTGTCGTCCGAGATGAAGCTCGGAATAATCTTCGAAGAGGGAATCCCTAAACGATTAATCAACCTGTCATGGATAAGGAAACAATAGAGTCTCTTAGCCAGATATGCATCTTGCGATCTCCCATTATCCCAAGTAGGGCCCATCATGAAAGGATAAACATCAACAAAATTGTGCTGGAGGATAGCATCTCTAATAATACCTCCCATCGGATCATTTTTCCTACCCCTTCCCCAAATCTCGTCATTGCTCAGAGTGCAATTTAAGTCCCCTCTAATTAGTAGAGAATCCATATCCAAGATCTCCGAGGATAGAAAGCGATCCCAGAAGGTAAGGCGTTCCTTATGCGAGGCATAGACATTTAGGACGTGGATCGGCCCAGGGCAGCCCCTAATATAGGCATGAAGGAGGATTCCAGCAAAACACTTGAAAACCACTGTCGAAATCCAAAGCGGATCCCACAACACCACAAGGCCTCCTGAAAGTCCAGAAGCACCCGTCGCAGCCATATGCTAGGTGGAAAACATGCGTCTGAAATAAGATATGGTTTCCTGGCAACCGTGCATAGTCTCTTGCATAGGTAGAATCTTTGAATTTGAGGACTTAAAAAGGTCCTTTAGAGCCAAAAATTTCGGGTCCGCTCCTAGACCTCTAATATTCATAGAGAGAATGTTGATCATTTGGTCATATCCCCAGGCTTGCTTGCTCTAAGTGGCCCCTTTGTAGTGAGATCAATGATAGGTATATCGACCAACTAGAGATCCTATATGTTCAAATCTGACCTACCCTTTTTGCCACGAAAGTGTCTGCTTCCCCTGTTCTGCTTTCTTCTTACAGTGATATTCCCTGTTGAGGTAGGGCTGATTGAAGGAGCGGGAGACTTTTGAGGTTTGTGAATAGTGAGAGGATGAAGATTGAGGGATTCTCTCTTTAAAAGAAGAACCAGATCACATTCGAAGGAATTTGTAGGAGAAGATGTAGGAGAGTTAAGGGGGGTGACAAAGAGACGTGGAGCCTTTCCTTTAAATCTGCGATGGCTTTGTTTGGTATGGGGGATGTCGAGAGAGGAGGAGGCAAAGCATTCCCCAAAGATGCGTATTTGGGTTTTCCAGGAGATGGAGGTGATGATGAAATATAAGTGATGTGAGAAGCGGATGGGATATCTAGGAATGGATGGGTAATAGGTGAAGGAGAAGGTAAAAATTTATCTGGAAATGGTTTAGGGGGCATAGGGTTGGCTGAGAAAGTCATCCGTCTTTTAGAAGGAGAATGACTTATCAGTTCTGGGGACCGTGACTTATATGATGATCTGTGCATGGTCATATTCTCCTTTAATGGACTGAGGTTCCGGCAGAAGTGCTCTATGGAATGAGTCCTCTTCAGTGAAAGGCTTGACGATCTACCTGGTGAAAAACCCCATGCAGGGGAGTGGCGTGTATTCCCAATTCTGGGATCCCCGCCAATGCCTTGATTTCTATTCCCCCGTCGAACTTCCCTTTTCATTCCCAAAAGGTTGATAGAAGGTTTTATATAATGGTCCCTCCCCATTTGTCTTCCACCTGGACGACGAGGACAATTCATTTTCAAATTACCTTTTTTTGACAAATAGAGCATCGGAATGGTACTCCCCAGCAATCCAATCTCTGTTGAATGTTAGAATCGCCCCACGATAGGTCAATATGCTTAGGAAAACCTCCTTTATATTCCTTCTCGATTAAAATCCAGGTGACTCTTTTGTCCTTTGCCCCGAGACATTTAGGGTCAACAAAGATAAATCTCCCAATGGTGTTTCCTATATCAGATAAAGTTTCCTTAGTCCACAGTTCGATGGGAAGACCCAGAAGTTTCACCCATATAAAGTTGTTTGATGGGGTACTTCGCAGAGAGTTGAAGCCAATGTACCATTTATGCAGAGAAAGAAAACTTTTGTCATGAACCCAAGGGAGGGCTAGGATTAATTTTAGATCATGATCACTAAGAAAGTGGAAATTGTACTAGTTGTTCATGAGCCGGAAAATGGTCGGGATATACCCCAGAAGAGAGTTCCATTTAGAACCTAACCAAGATCTCATATTGTTGTCCTCCATCGCTGGGAAGTGCCAATGACTGACCAGGGCTTGATTTTGAAGGCTGGCAATCTTGTCCAATAGAAAGGAACTATCTAGATTAATGGTCGTAGGGGGGGAGGACTTAGTAGGGTGCTGGTTCCTTTTGCGCGGCGGGATATCAGATCCACCACATTTTTGGTCATGGTCCGAAATCAGAGAATGGGGAATTAAAATATTGGCGAGGGAAGATTGCTAATCATCTTTGGTGTTCGGTCTGCCAAATTTCTTTCTCCTCCGCTTCCATGGTGGCCCGCACCATGGCTGACGTGACAGACACGTCAGAAAAAGCCTCCATTGAGTCAAAGAGTACTGACTATACTAAATGAGGAAGAGACAGAAGGGCCAAAGAGTAATATAGTACTGAAAGGAAACCTCCAGGTTATAAATGGAAAGGATAGGCCGGGAGTCAAAAAGTCGTTCAGTCAATACTAAAAAGAGGAGCGACAAAGCGACCAAATGTGCGAACAATACGGAAAATAAACCTCGAGGTAATATATGGGTATGACGGCCTACGAAAAAATTCAAATTCTGACAAAATCTAGGGATCAGCAAAAAAATCCCACTACTGACAGCAAAAAGGAAGGATTTGACATTCAAATCTGTAGAAAGGACAGGAAAACATCAATAGCGATGACACCCATTTATGGGGAAGGAGTGAAAACCCCGCTCCATCTTACGTCCTGACTATTCCGGTTGACAGAAGAGGGTAATCAGCTAAGAAAATCCAGTATCAGAAAAACCAGGGGGATCGAGAGAGGAAGAAGGAAATGATAAGGGGGAATCAAGTGTGGCTCGGAAATATGATACAACAGCAATAACAATGTTTGCACTTACACCACCAAGGCCCTATTTTTAGGCTAAAATCTAAGCAGGGTTTCGATATAACACAATATTGCTTCAAATTGACTATAGGATCCCAGATCCAAATAAGGAAAAAAGACCGAAAATTTGAGCCCGGTAAAAGGGAGAGGGACATGCACAAAAGATTTACCAAAACTTGATAAAAGAAACAAATACTGACCCTTTTAATCAGTAAGTAAGAAAGAAAAGCTAACATAAAGGGCACTCTAGAGGTCTAAGACTTAAAATAAAACCTTTAGAAATGAAGCAAAAGAGATGGCTACAAAATCTTACTAGCTCTTTCAAAAATAAACAGGATGATGGTAGCACCATCACAGAGACATCCTTTATCAGATTCCTTACAACTATTTTGATAAGTAAACAATCAATTTTTATCCTAACACTACTAGGACCAAAACCATTTAAAAAATGACAAGGAAAAAGACAAACTGTTAAGAAATTTGACCGAAAAAATACTAACTTTATCACAGAGCTGCCACCGAGAGAAAGAACACTGCAGGACGCCACAGGCATAGTCCGTCACCTTTTTCCACAAGCATAGTCGGATAATAATAGAATTTGATGGGTCATGGTAACTCAGGTAAGCAAAGGTTATATCAGTGGACAATGATAATCAGGACTAGGAATTGAGTAGAAGAGATTCTCGGAAAGATAACTGAGAAAAATACCAGAGTCTTCTAAAAAGAAACACAGATTCAGTGCGACCAACTGAGAGCAGTATGGACAGAAAAGTTGACAAACCTCCCCCGCGCAGAGATGCGCGGAGTTGGAGGAAGGCAAACCACGCTTAGAGTCACAAAACAACATAGCCAGAGAATTGATGATGCCTTGATGGACCTACACGTCGCTAGACGGGAGGTAGAATGTAAAACAGCATGCGAGCATGAAGCTCACCGATGGACAAGTGGAAAGGCTGAGACGTGGCGCTATCCACAGTCATGCAATAATCTCCTATACGCGCTATCAGAGGCTCAGGTTGGTCGATTGTATCGTGCTATCCACTGATTAGACGCCTGCTCGGCACTGTCCAAATTTGTAGAGATTCCTATCGATAAAAGGCAAACTTTACAATATCTTACCCACTCAAAATATCAACCAACAAACAAACTTTGCAGAGTCTTAATCAATAATTAACTTTTTAATTTAACTAATTAAATCATTTTGTTTCACATAAAATAAACTCTCCCTCTTAACTTAACATTATTAATCTCAGCCAGTCAAAATATCAACCAACCTACAAACATATCATAATCCATAGTTAATTTGACTAATTAAATCATTTTGTTTCACATAAAATAAACTCTCCCGGTTAACTTAACATTATTAATCTCACCCCGTCAAAATATCAACCAACCTACCAACTTTGCCATATCATAATGAATAGTTAAGTTTTTAATTTAACTAATTAAATCATTTTGTTTCACCTAGAATAAACTCTCCGAGTTAACTTCTCCTATACCTTTTTCACCATGAACCCCACTTCATAACTTTGAATAATCTTTTGACAGTTGTGAATTATGAAATATCAACTCAGGTATCTTTGGCTTTCTTACCGACAACGTGAGGCCTCGTTAATGTCCATGTGTAGGCCTGGTTTCAAGGTTAAGTCTCTCAGTCTTGGAACACACATGCATGAGGTATGCAGTCATGCCTGAATACAGCTGTGAGGGACACATGGCACGCAGCCTTTGGCCATGACATGGCATGGCTAACACGTTGATATTTAGTCCACATAAGCTGATAACTAAGTTTTCATTATTTAATGGAGATGGAAATCCCAAAGCTTTTTCTTCTGTGACTTCAAAAAATTAGGTAAAGGGAATACTCAAAGTCGTCTAGACCCACTCTGTGGTCGGAGGAATCGTTGACTAGCTAAAGGAATCTACAGGGATTCACGGCATTGGTGCAACTTGGATTGTTGCAAGAGCCGGTTTCAAATGTGAACCAGCAGACGCTAGTCTGTATTCTTAAGTTGGCCATTTCACTTGTTTTGTTTATTCTTCTGAAGCAGCAGGAAAAAAGGGCCAGAGAGAAAGAATATTCACAAGTTTTATTGTCACTTTCTCTTTCTGGTGTCGACCTGTTTGGTATCTCATATGTCTGCAAGCATATGTGTCTCTGTCTTTGATTGAAATGTTGATTGTTTTAATCAAGATACACAGTTGGTCGTTTCAATCAAGATATACAATTTGATCCCTTTAGTCAAGATAGTTTCTCCAAAAAAAACAGATCAAAATTATATAAATACAAGAGGTATATGTAGAAAGGGGATGAAGAAGAATGTAGTTCAAACATGAACTGGAGTGGATAGCTTAACTCAGTTACAGACAAAGATCTCAGCCTATCCTTAGGCCAGGTTAATCAGGTCTAAATAGCTATTTATTGCTGTTAGTGTAGAGAATTAGAGTGGCAATGGACACATCATTGGAATTGAGTAAAGAGGAAGAGGAGGAGAATTCACCGGTGGAGCAGGTGGCATTGACAGTGAGTACAGAAGACGATCCAACTATTCCTGTATGGACATTTCGAATGTGGTTTCTGGGGATGCTTTCATGCGTGCTGCTCTCTTTTTTGAACCAGTTCTTCAGTTACAGGAAGGAACCACTTATCATCACACAGATTTCAGTGCAGGTGGCAGCCCTTCCCCTTGGGCGTTTGATGGCCTCGGCTCTGCCAAAGCGGAAATTCAGAGTGCCTGTGTTGGGGAAGGAGGTGTCTCTGAATCCAGGGCCCTTCAATATGAAAGAGCACGTCCTCATCACAATCTTTGCCAGTGCAGGCTATGCCTTCGGCAATGGATCTGCCTACGCTGTGGGTATTGTGAACATCATT
Organism: Pinus taeda; assembly: GCA_000404065.3. Classification (NCBI taxonomy): domain Eukaryota; kingdom Viridiplantae; phylum Streptophyta; class Pinopsida; order Pinales; family Pinaceae; genus Pinus; species Pinus taeda. The sequence goes on from APFE031436322.1 coordinate 30,572, forward strand.
AAGGCCTTCTACAGGAGGAATATCTCCTTTTTAGCAGCTTGGCTCATCATAATAACAACACAGGTATTGGGAAGTGCTTGCAGTGAAATTATTATTTTTGACATTATCCGTAAATAATCGATCATTTATATGATATTATTGGGATTATTTGCACATAAGAAGTTATTAATCGAGTGATCTAGATTAAATGAGTATGAGCTTGGATTGATTAGTGGGTTTAATGGTGAAGGGTTTGTGTTTTCAGGAGATTTACGAATTTAAATGGGAAATAATAAAATAGAGAGACAAAATATATATACTTTTGTAAACTTTGGCCATCAAATTTCTGGGCAAAGGCAATTCCATGTTTCATATACATAAAACCTTATATCAATTTAATTTAAATGTTTAGCTTAATGGTCAACCCCTAACAAATCCTGCCATATATAAATCATTCAAATTTTAATGTTTTATTAAGTACACGTGATTTACATTTCTGTGTTTGTGAATACATAGATGTAAATTACCAGTTTTTGATACTGTGCTGTGATGAATCAGGTCTTAGGATATGGATGGGCTGGACTGCTTCGTAAGTATGTTGTAGAACCTGCACACATGTGGTGGCCAAGCACGCTGGTCCAGGTGACCCTGTTCCGGTATAATAAAATGTCAATATTTCTTGGGAATGTTTTAAGTAAATCATAGTCATGTTAATGGATCTACCACTTAATAAGTGGTTAAATTTAATAATATTTCCTTGTGAAATTCAGAAAAATAGTTCTTACGAAATTGAGAAAAAAATTTAGCCAGTCCACTTATTGAGTTACTTTTCATTTAATTATACTGTGAGAATTGGTAATGGAGAAGGTTCTGTGTTTGACATGCAGGGTACTGCATGAGAAAGACCATGGAAAGGGGATGTCTCGTAATACCTTCTTCTTCATTGCCATGACCTGCAGCTTTTGCTACTATGTATTCCCTGGTTATCTATTCTCAACCCTGTCCAGTGTATCGTGGGTGTGCTGGATTTGGCCTCACTCTGTCACAGCACAGCAGATTGGCTCTGGCTTGAATGGCCTCGGACTAGGTGCCTTTGGTTTCGATTGGAGCACCATCGCAGCCTTCTTGTTCAGTCCTCTTATTTCTCCATTCTTTGCCATTATGAATGTCATGGTTGGTTATGTCTTCGTAGTATACTTTGCAGTCCCTCTTGCTTATTGGGGCACTAACATGTACAATGCAAAGACCTTTCCTATTTTCAGCTCGGATTTGTTCACAGCCCAAGGTCAAAACTATAATATTTCACAGATTGTGAACAATAAATTTGAGCTGGATCTTGCTGCTTACAATCAGAATGGTCAAATACATATGAGCTTGTTTTTTGCTCTGACTTATGGGTTTGGATTTGCAACCATTGCTTCTACAATTACCCATGTCGCTCTATTCTATGGGAAGTAAGTTCTGATTTTTGTATTACTTGACTTCCATTACTGCTTTCTTGCAAGATCATCAATTATGGATGTTAGTTTAAATGACATGCGTTGTTATGGTGCAGGGAAATATGGCAGCGTGCTGTAGCAGCATCCAAAAACAATCGGCCTGATATCCATACTAAATTGATGCGCAAATACCCTGATATCCCACAATGGTGGTTCTACACTCTCTTGTTAGGGACTCTTGCTGTTGCCTTTGCGCTCTGCGAGGTTTACAAGAAAGAGGTACAATTACCATGGTGGGGGTTACTTTTTGCCTGTGCTCTCGCTTCATTTTTCACCCTTCCCATAAGTATCATCACCGCTACTACTAATCAGGTAAGCACATTGATTTTATTGATTTTTGTTATTTAAGAATTACTATATACTATATATAGGTAGGACTATGTAGTACTATATATATATTTATTTATTTATTTATATTCTGGTTATACTTCATCTTCTTATTTTGTTTTGGCACAGACACCAGGCCTGAACATTATCACCGAATACCTAATGGGATATATCCTTCCTGGGAAGCCTATTGCCAATGTTTGCTTCAAGGTCTATGGTTATATGAGCATGAGCCAGGCAGTTTCTTTCTTGTCAGACTTCAAGCTCGGCCATTACATGAAAATCCCACCACGCTCTATGTTCCTTGTACAGGTATGCTATGCTATATTTCAAAATACTCACTCTCCTTCAAATTCTGTATATCCTCATGCTTATGGCAGTCACCCATATTATGAACATGAGCATCAAGTTTTGTTTTTGCTGCTCTGCAATTCCAAATTCTAAAATCATTTTAACAGTCCATTTGGAAGGAGGTCGAGATGGTAATTTCATATTGAAGCACAAATAATTACAAAATAAGAAATAGGCACTGTTCAACCAAATTAAACGTTATTTTTCCTTTCACTTTGGACCATTAACTTCTCCAGAAAACTAGATTTTTATTTATCAGATAACTGGAAGAAAAGTTTAATTTTTTTGAGGAGCTGATTCTTTCCGTGTCAAAAGAACTGGTGTTAGGTTTTGGCATTTTTTGAGGAGTTTATTCTTTTTGTGTCAAAAGAACTGATGTTAGGTTTTAGCACTGTAGTTTATACATGTTTAAACATGTTCTTGAGCAATTTGGTGAACTGATAAAAGCATTGTTTTTGCTTAGCTTCAAATCTCTCTCTGTGAATTATGAAACCTCCCAGACATATTATAGATACACATTACAATTCTTAGTTTAGAACCAGGTATTCAAATTTTTGAGAAAATCAGAATGAATTTGCTATATTTACTTTATTTGCAGAATGTTTTTAGCATGATATGGCTGTGCACATTTGTTTTGTTCTGTTTATTGATATTGTGTGTGCAATGCAGTTTATTGGCACAGTAGTGGCTGGAACAGTCAACCTGGGAGTTGCATGGTGGATGTTGGGATCGGTGAAAAATATATGCCAAACAGATCTTTTGTCTGCAAGTAGCCCATGGACATGTCCCAATGATCATGTGTTCTTCGATGCATCAGTTATATGGGGTTTGGTCAGTCCCAAAAGGATATTTGGCAAGCTTGGAGTGTATCCCCAGTTAAATTGGTTCTTCTTGGGTGGAGCAGCTGCTCCAGTTTTAGTGTGGTTGGCACACAAGGCCTTTCCAAAGGTCAAGTGGATTCCTCTGATCAACCTGCCAGTTATGCTGGGATCTACAGCCTATATGCCTCCAGCCACTGCAGTCAACTACACATCCTGGATCACCGTTGGCACCATTTTCAACCATTTTATCTTTAAATATCGGAAGGCTTGGTGGCAGCGTTACAACTATGTGCTCTCTGCAGGCCTTGATGCTGGTTTGGCTTTTATGGCTATACTGCTATACTTTGCTTTGGGTCTGAACAACACATCCATAAACTGGTGGGGAGCAAGTGGGGAACATTGCCCTTTGGCCACCTGCCCCACTGCTAAGGGTGTCAAAGTGGATGGTTGCCCTGTTTATTAATTCTGATCTGATGTAAAGTGGATGGTTGCCGTGTTTATTAATTTTGATTTGATCTTTACTGTCTTTGCATTCTGATTTTTATGTTCACAAAAGTACGTATATGTATACATTTCATCTCATCTCAAATGTATTTCTATAAAAGCCTCTTCTATATTCATTTCTTT
>APFE031436332.1:0-82684 GCA_000404065.3 Pinus taeda
AAATCAAGCTGGTAGTCTCGATTTTGAGATCCAGTGGGAAATCTCTGTGTATATGTGTTTTATGTGTTATGCTCTCACATTTTTATTTTTCCTGTGATTTAGAATTTGTATGCAGGTAATTTCTGTACGGGGTTAAAACCTACAAAAAGTTGACTGCAACAGCACTCTGCCTTGAGGCAGCCTCATTTGGCACATTTTGACCAGTCTTGGGAGATTTCATTTTTTATAGGGAAAATGAACTCCAAAATGAAAAATTACAATTAGATTGGAAATTATACTCAAAGATCTTTCCAACGAGCTATCCTACGCCTAATTTGGACACCGGGAAGCCCTCCAAAAGTCTCCTGCAAAAAGCACTAAAAAACAAGGTTTGGGTGCGCAGCGCACTGGGTTTGTGCGCGGCGCACTTGGCATGCATGGTGCACAGGGGGAAAATTTTCAATGTTAAATTATGGCACGGTGCACACAAGTTGCGGGGTGCACTGGGCCTGCCTGTGGCGCACATAACCTCCAAGGCAAAAATCATCACGGCTTCAATCAAAATCAAATCTCTTCAACTTATTTGCTCCAAGTAAGTGTTAAGTGGCCTTTGCCCTTGATTTTAGTCTGTGTTTTATATGATTTGGGAAGGTGGTTGTACGAGTTTGAAGGCCAAACTTTAAACCCAATATTTATATCAAAATTGCTCCATAGGGTTTATGTTTGAAGTTTAATGTTTGCTTGTGCATGCCAAATTGTTCACACTTCATTCCCCATCACTGTCACACTGTTATCATAGTCCTTTCCCTTTTCCCTTTGTCCCAAAACCAATTATATCCTTTGTACCCATTCTCCCTATCACTAAACCCTACTAGCCCTCCTCCTATCATATCACTTATACACTCCCAATTCCTAAAACAGTCAAGTGACTGTCCCTACATCCTTAAATCCACTTGACTTAAATATATTTATCCCATCTCTAAAGTACGAATTCTCCATCACAATCCCCCTCCCATGTCATTTACAAAAGCTATGAAATCCCAAAGTTCCCAAACATAAATCAAGTGACTATTATTGTATTAATTGCACTTAACAAACCCCCATTGTTCCCACTGTCCCATTTTTACCATAGTCCCTCATTTCCCTTTGGCACACCTTGGGAATTGAAACAAAACACCAGCTTCTCATTTTTCATTCTCAACAAACCAAACATACAGTTGCCATAGACTTTCAACACCATGGAGTCATACACACATTATATGACCAAGACTGTGACTTTACAACTGAAACTGCATGCACCAAGAGGGCACTAAAATGTCGAAAAAGGGAGGATAGACTCCGAATCTTGGCCGAAGCCTCTTTGGCTAAGCATGATACTTGATGAGCCACCTTCAGTTCAAATTTCAAGGAATTTGGAGAAAAGTTTGTCAATTTTGAAATTTTTGGTTACAAAACAAGTTTTACAGTCCTACGCGTAGCGCCACTTGGCACACACTTATAATTGGGAGGTCTACAGGAGGAAAACTTTACATTTTGGATTTTTCATCAAAATTTATGTATTCTCATGGATTACCTAAGGATTTCATCAAGTTCTGGGTTGCCTAAAGGGTCAAAACACCCTAAAAATGACCTCACTGCCCCTATTTTGACACACAGAAAGTAGTCTTGGGAGATTGAGGTTTTGGAGAGGCAAATGACATCCAAATCCAGAAATTCCACTTGGGTTGGAAAGTATACGGGCAAGGCTTTCCAACAAGTGCACTTGGGCTCAATTTGGAATTAATTAAGTGCCTCAAACTCAGCCTCAAAGTTGCACGATGCACACAGATTTTGGCGTGGCGCACAGAGGATTTTTGCCCAATTTTTCACCTTCCAGCTCAAAAATTCGGCCAGTTTGACTAGTCTTTCTTTGTGATGTAATTATTGATCTCTTTTGATGTAATTGGGTAAACATGATGTAAATTTAGCACTTATTTACTTTTTCTAGATGATTCATTCACTAACAAGTGAAAATTTAGTGCGTGAATCAGTTTCCTAACATATAGAGGCAAGTTGTTTTGATTGCCTAGATTTCAGTGCTTGGTTTAGAATTGGTTGAAACAGCTCCTAGAATGATGAGCTCGAGCCCTAGAGGAAATGAAATGTGTTGAGCTAATCTATATCATGTAATCTCTTAGTCATTTTCAGGGTTGGACACTTGGGATTGCTTTGGCATATCATTGTACATATTATCTTTACATTTTTGGCTAAGGAAAGACCAGGGTTTTGCATCACTGTTTGGGATCCATGTCGCTTTATGTTTTGATGGTGTGCTTCTCTCGGTAATTTTAATTTTTTATGTGTATCATTTTCCTTACTCTCATCTTCTGCAATTGAACAAAAGAAGTGTTAAGGTAGAATCCATAGATTGTTATGCTCTGCCTTTAAGTTTGTTTGATTTTCCATGTTTTCATCTGTTTAAGGAGAATCCTTGAAAGCTTCTTGCTCTCCTTAGCTCCTCACTAGTCTGATCTACCCATTCATCCCCTTTAAAAGCATCAAGATGATCACCTACCTTGCCCCAAATAGACCTCTGCAAAAACTGTGCCTCATCCCCAAGCCCAAATTTGCCTTTCCTTTTTTCAACACAAAAACTCTTAAAAACTCAAATCAAACCATTGTAATTCATATCTAGCCTAACATTAGCTTTTATTTCAGTCATTTTGAGCCCCATTGATTATCATTTTCCAAGATTGACACGGAGAGAGCCCTCCCCTGTCCACGTAGGGCTAGCTACGAGGCTAAGCGTGGTTTGATGTGGACCTAGAACCTTGCCTTTTCAACCTGAGGCAAATCTAGGCTCTAACACAAGTCTCATTGTAAGATAGTTCAGAGGCATGTAGCCGCCACATCTCTTCTCAGAGATAAGATACCATCGCCCTAGCTGGTTTATTTCCATTGCTATTTGTAAGCATATTTCAGTATTTTACATTAATGAAATGAAGCATTATTTCTGTTGAATCTCTATTTTATGGTTATCTCTGTAATTTGTTGCATTTATTTTTAAATCTGAATCACTTAGTTAACTAATTACAACTCAAATATAACTCAATCTTATCTCCTTAATTTAAGGGATAACTCTTGCATGACTTCGGAAAGACTTCTAACTTGAATTTCTCCAACTAATTAATTCAAAATAAATTAATTAATTATTTCCAAGTAGCTATTAAAACTAAATTCGATTTAATTCACAATTTAATTCAAGGACAAATTAAATTGGAATATTCTTGTTGCCATATTTCAACACTCCCTCTCAACAAGAAAGGGATTATCTGCCACCCTGATCTTGTCTCTATGGAACTCGAATTTACACTTTGACAATGCCTTTGTCAAAATGTCAGCATCTTTCTCCTCTATCGAAATATGCTACAACAACATGATCCTCCTATCATCGGCAACTTTCTTTACCTTGTAAAGCCAATACGAACTCACAATTGACTTGTTCTCTGGTCTCAGAACCACGTCCCAAACACTGTTACGAACTATGGAGTCATACTCCTCCACCATAGCATCAAACCAAATCGGTTGCTACACTGCTTCCTCAAAGGAAGATGGCTCGATCTCAACACATTCCCCAGTAAGGGGCGTGTATCAAGTGTACTTCTCAGGTGACCTCCTCTATCTACGCTGAGAATATGGTTCTCCCACATTCTCTCTCACATCCTCCAATATTCTACCAGCTTCTCTTGTGCACTTCCTTCCATCTCTAGAAGACTCTATTTGAGTGGATGTCTCCACTCCTGGAACCTCTGCATGCAGCTACTCTGCATCAGTCCGAGGCTCCTCCTCCTTAGGAATCAACAGTTCCTCCACAGCCCATAGTTGGAGCTCCCTCTTAACGGAAACTCACATGGCATTCTGCTCATCAAACTTGAGATATTTGTGAACCACTATCCTCTGACTGGTATGTAAGTACACCCGATAGTTATGAGGTGTATCAGTGTACCCCACAAATATCCCCAACTCTACTCTTGGCTCAAGCTTCTTCCATGCATCCTTTTTCACATGGAAATATACCGATGAGCCAAAGATCTTAAAGTGACCCACATCTAGTCTCTTACCGAAGAAAGCTTCCTTTGGTGTCCTCATCCCAAGTATGCGATGCAGGCTTCTATTCTGCAAATAGACCATTGTGTTGCATGCCTCAGCAAATAGACCATTGTGTTGCATGCCTCAGCCCACAAGTGAAATTGTTGGCCTTGGTCATGCATCATTGCCCATGCTACCCCTACAATAGTTTTGTTCTTCCTCTCGGCCACCCCATTCTTCTCTGGGTTATGAGGTGCCATCAACTCTCATTTAATTCCTTCCACTACACAGAAGTCCTTAAATTCTTGAGAGACATATTCTCCACTGTTGTCGCTTCTCAAGACCTTCATCTTCTTCCTTGACTCTTTCTCGACCAAAGCTTTAAACTCACAAAATTTTGTGAATGTTTGGTCATTCTTTTGCATGAAATAAATCGAGCATTTACGAGAATAGTCATCAATGAAAATCACATAATACCTTTGCTTCGATGTGGATGCCGTCGAGAATGGTCCAAACAAATCAGTATGAACTCGCTCTAATATAGCCTCTACTCGACCATCTCGATCATGAAAGGAAGACTTAGTGTAATTTCAACTTGCTCAATTTTACCTTTGGGAAGTCCTGTAGATATCTATTACATTATCTTCAAAGCCCCATGATGCAAATGGCCCAACTACCTATGCCACAACTTGCCAATGTCTTGGCTTTGCACCAATTCTTCTTTCATACTCAATGCTGCACAATCATCTACCTCTATTTTATAGAGATTCTTCACTCGAATCCCTATCCTCTTGGTCTGACCCGTGGCTATGGTTCTTAGGAACGCCTTTCCTTTATTAAAGACAACATTGTAGCCTTTGTCCTCCAACATCCCGATCGATACCAAATTCTTCTTCAATCCAGGCACATACATCACATCTGTCAAGGTGAGAAGAGCTCCATGCTCCCTCTGAAAAGCAACCGTGCCCACTCTTGAAACACTATACCTCCCATCATCACCCATCTCTATGCACATCTTGAGGTCTTTCTCTTCAAAGGAACTGAATAAATTTTTATCATCAGTCATGTGGAATGAGGCTCCATTGTCAAGATACCAGACACAACCCATCATCGATGACACCATGCATGTGATGAGGGTAAAGTCCATTTCAAAATGAGAGGCTAATGCCTCACCTTCCGATCCTTTCGAGGATCCCTTTTTGGACTTCTTCGATGGGAAATTAGTCGCATAATGTCCCATATTGTGAAAATTAAAGCATCTCACTTTAGACATGTCACCCTTCTTCCCTCCATGAGAAGAACTCGATTTGAAATGGGAAGCCTTCCCCTTCCCTTTCCTTGCCTTACTTGCTAAGGCTAGATTTTCTTCATCATCATTCTTGGATGAAGAACCATCTCATGTGCTCCTCTTGATCTCCTCTTGCATAAGATATGAGAACAGTCGTTCCCAATTCGGTAGTTTCTCCCTTCCATTCACAGAGTCCTGGTAGCTATTCCAACTCTTTGGAAGGCCAAGGAGAGTGAGGCTCACCATATCATCATCGGCAGTAGTTATTCCCACATTGCCAAGCTCATCCCTTGAGGTGGTGAGCATGTTCAGATATCTGGAAATAGTATCGTCCTTCTCCATCTTGATTCTTCGAAGATTCTTCTTGAGCGCCAATTTCCTCTAGTTGCTACTGTTCTGATAGAGGTCCTTCAATATCTTCCACATTGATAATAGAGTATCCTTCCCATGGAGACTTGCAACAATATGGTCTCGAACTCCCTCAAGGATGATCCGTCTCGCCTTCACCACACACTTCTTCCACTCAGCCAACTCTTATGTATTAGTTGAAGCTGGCTTTGGGATTTCTTGATCAATGAACTCCTTCAAGCCATTGTCTTCTAATACATCCTCCATTCTATCTTTCCATGCTATGTAATTCGAGTTACCTTCCAAGGCATACTCGAGTCTCAAGCCATAGAACTCCATTGGCCAACCTTGAAGTATGATATGAATTCGAGTTGCACCTGCAACACCAAACTTCAAACTTTGAATTATTTTCCCAGTATACTATTCATAGCTCCGATATCATGTAGAAAAATTCTACAAATTCCTCTCTGATACCATGTAGAAAATTTCTACAAATCCAGCTTTGATACCATGTAGAAAATTTCTACAAATCCATCTCTGATACCATGTAGAAAATCTGTATGCTAGGTTAACCCGATAATGCAATATAAATCAAGGCAGAATATTATAACCTACTTCTACTATCAATTTGTCGAAGCTTAAAGATCGAGCTGAACAATTAACCAAAAGAAGAAGAATCAATGCACAATACACATGAAAATACTTTGCAGAAATCCTCTGCTAAAAACCCCACACTATTGTATTATCATACTGTTGATGCCTCTAAAATCCTAGCACCAACATTGGGGATAACCACCCAGTCCGGACCTTAGTACAACTCCTTTTCCATTAGGTATTGTGGCCTTGACTAGATATTATGGGACCAGTTTCCAATTTATGTATGATTTAATGGATGATTGTTTTATAATGTATAATGAAGATGATAAGTGTTCTAACCTACAACTCAAAAATATACAAATATACTTATCTAACCTGGGTAATGTATTAACAATGTGATTTATGATTATTCCTAGCAAACAAATAATCATATAAATGAATTACTTATCAATAAAAATATGCATTCATATATAATGATTACTTTGTTTAAGAAATTAAACAAAGTAACAATAAGAACATATCGCATTCATAACAATGTATATCGCTGACATATATCTTTAAAGTATAACAATTCTAAATCTTCAGAAATGACATGATAAATAATCATTTGAAGAGCATACATATATCAACAATAGCAACTTTAAAAGAAATGCTTCGTCACATAAGCAAACAAGACAAATGAACAGTGATAAAAATACCACATGTATTTGAGTCTTTCCAATGTAACTAGCACTCTGATTCCACTTTCTTATTTGAGAAAACTTCCAGGAGATACAAAAGTCTAGGTCTTGAAAAATTTTCTTCACAAAAATGTAGAACCTTGATCCACTACTGATAAAAAGATATTCAAAAGTACAAAAGTGCAGCTTCTCAAGTCAAATGTTATACAATTTGAGGACCCCTTCTTAAAAGACATGAAAGGGTTTAAATAATAAAATAAAAACTAACGGTCATAAAAATCGCTTTGAGCTGTTGAAATTGCAAACATAAAAATCTGGGATTTGATTTATGGAAATAAAAATGTGATAGCCTTTGAACTAATTCATTGTATTTACTTCTTCTCTTTCCCTTGTAGTTGACAAATTGAGAGCATTTCCTGAATTTATAAAGGGTGACTCAGCCTGGAATGTAGTTGACCTGTATACATAGCATCTGAAAGCTCAGGAACCATGTGATTGACAATGTTGGCAAGGCATTTGGTGGCCATCCATTGGTTGTGTGGCTTGACTAGGAAAAACCAAAATGCATCCCAAGTCAAGTTTTTCACTTTGCCGATTTGTTCTTCTCTGTTGACTAGATCATGTCTCTACAGATTTTCTAGCGCTTTTGCCTTAGGGAGCTTTCCTAGGGAGCAATTAGAGATCAAGTTAGCTTCATATAAGTTGTCATTTACCAACTCGATCACACTGTTCATTATAGCACTAGCTCTGGAAGTAGATCTTTTGGATTTCATTAACTGTGATTCCCACTCCAAAAACAAGATTTCTTTGTGCGATTCTTGGATTTTTGGTAGATTAGCAACCATGCCTTCTTCTCTATTTTGCCAAGAGAGAAATCTTGTGACCTTTTCATCCATGTTTTCAAATTCTAATCTGGTGTCAACCACCTATTCAATGATTGATGCAGTGATGGTGCATAATGGGTCAACCAATGATATTTTATGACAAAGGATATTCAATTGCTGAGATAAGGCTTTAGTCACTTCCAGGGCTTCTTTCTGGAATTCATCAATCTTTGGATAATCTTTGAATTTCTCTACCTGTAATTGTAACTGTGTGATTTGTTCTTTTTTGGCCTTCTTTCCCTGCTAAAGTGCCACTTGAATTTTGCTGAGTTCTTGAGACAACTTTTCTTGTTCCTGGAGAGCCTACTGATCGATCTTTTGTTTCTCCAAATTTAACTGTTCTTTTAGTTGTCCATTTTGCTATTTTTTCTCTACTAGTTGTTGCTCAAGCTGACTGATCCTCTATTGTTCCACTGCCATTTTCTCTTCAAGTTGGTTCATCCTTAGATCCTTTTCTTTGATAAGTTGGCTAACTTCGAAGGCATTTTCCATTGTAGTAGTTGTATAGGCACCTGCATATTAAGATAACTTAGTTAAATCCTTAGAAGGATTGATTTTTGAGTCTTTCCATACCACATTCATAAATTCAGCCTGAGGAGTTGAGAATGGTCCTTGGTCAATTTTTCTCTTTCTCCTCTGTCTTTTGACCATAGCCCTATGCTTTGGACTGTAAAATACATCGAGTGGTGGTATTTATTCAACCTTCAATACAATCTCTTCGGAAGGGTTCTCTAGAATTATTTCAATATCATGCTGAGTGTTAATTGTGTCGATTTCCCATTCTATTGGAATATTAGTAACAATAGGCTCCTCTGTTGTGGGCAATTTTGGCATAATGATGCTTTTGGAGTCATTCTGGTTCTTGATCATTTGATCGAATTGCTCCCATTCCTTGATTAAGCTGGAATCAATATGTACATCAGTATCTAGGAGCTCGTTGGTCTTTTCATTTGTCTACTCCTTTTCAGGACTCTTCTCAGTAGTTTGTTCATCACCGTGGCTTTCTTGTTTCACCATAGGGGTAGTGTTCAATAAATCCATAGGTAGTGTTTGTAACCTCTGTGTCCTGAACTGCATAAACTTATCTATTTCCTATGCTCCCAATTTGATCTTTGCTAGATGTTTTACTTGTGAAAACGGCTCAGCCGAAGTGAACAAGTCATCATAGTCATTTTTATCATGTTCAAATTTGGCAATTTTCACCTACGAGGTAACGTTGTAAGCCACTTCTTTTGGGTCATACTGTCTCTTACGGATGACTGCTAATTTCAGGATTTGTGTCTTCTTTGTTTCTTTCTCTACATGTTTGAAATCAGCCAGTGAGTAAGTACCACAACATAAAGGAAGTGTAGGCCACATTTGTTTCTTGGACTCTTAGAGGTTCCTGGACATTCATTTTTTTATTATCTGGTAAGATATATCTCTAGCCAATAGCTTATCAAGAATGTACAATGGGAGAACATGTGGATCTGTGATGCTACCAAAAATTCTTACATAGGTGAACTTTTCTTCACTGAATCAACTGATGATTGATTTTAGGTCAATTTTGGCCTTGTCAGATAACCTAGGAGTAGGTTTGTTGAATATGGCCTGATGGACAGGCAAAATAAAGCCATGGAAAATTCTATATATATGATATTTATAATGGGACTTCCACAAATGCTTATGATAAATGTGAATAGGAGTTGGGTCTTGAGGAGTCCATTTCCAACCTAAAATGGGGAAGTCTGAATTGAAACAGATGGCATCCATGATGTAGGCACTCATATAGAATGGGGGTATTATCTGGGTAGTTACATACCTATTTCTTCTATAATGAGGGATTTGGTTGGCCATTTTATCTGATAAAATGGTCGCCCAATCCATGATATAAGAGTTAATTGTTGCTTCCATTAAAGGCACCATTTATATGGAAAATCTAGCTAAATCAGAGACTCCAAAGAGTCTACATATCATAGCACCAGCATAGCAATAGGGAGATTCTAAGGAGTTCATGGAGTACATATCATAGGATTCATGCTTATTCTTGTTTGGGAAATATCTCCATTGCTTGATAGGGTCCAACTCTACATTGTTCTCCTTGGCAAAAGCTTCTAAAAATGCCTTGTTGTAATGTTTCTGGGGGTCTGGAAAATGGTACATCTTCTTGACATATTTTACCTTGAATGACCTGAACATCCTTCCATTGGCAGTAAAGAATGCTTTTTCAGTTATGTTGATACTCTCTATTACCCATCTCACTTGGTCATTGTATTGTGACACTTTCGCACGAGCCACTATTTTGTGGAGGAAAGAGCTGGCCAAATCCTTAAGAGTATTTTCTGATTTATCACTTGAATCAACCGTTCCTCCTTCTTCTTCAATTTAGTTAGGATCCTCGACTTCAAGTAGATTATATATGCCCTCCCATAGTCTTTCCAAGGCCTTGACAGATAGTATCAACTATCAACACCAACTTTGCTGGTTCATATTTTGCTACAACGGGGACCTTCACTTTCCGAGATTTCTTAGACATTTTTTCTCGACTGATAATTTCATATTAGCTATACAAAATGAAACAAAGATATGTAACAGTGGAAAAACTTGTTCAAAGCTAATACACAATGCACATGACTAAAAGAAATTAAACGCAATAGATGATACAGATCTATTATATATTAAACTACCACGGATGAAATCCTTGAAGGATTCAACCATAACTACTTCTTACTGATTTCCCCGTAACTTCCAACGTGAAAATTTAATGTTGTGATGGTGTGTCACATCAAAAATTTATAACGGTCCTTTGTTAGAATCGGTATCGCGAAGTTGACGATTAGCGATAATCAAATATCGCAGATCGAGAGTTACAAGAGTTACGCTTAAATGGTTCCTTTGCATCGTTGTGATTGCAATCAGTGGTGAGTCAGCGTGGGGAGGCAGCATGCTTTTAAAATTGATAAATCATTTGAATTTTCTTTATAATTTACTTATAAATTTAAACCACACATGTTCATAATACTTCGTGTTTTTCCTTTATTTGAAAGCGCGCTACATGATAATAAAATCGCATCGGCAAATTTCAATGGAACTTTTTGCGATGTGTTTTATGATTTTAGTGATGCGCGATTTCAATCGGCTTATCGCATTGGAAGTTTTCCATGGAACACTTGGAGAAATTTCTTGATGAGTAGCGATATGTGATTTCTAATAGAGTTATCGCATCGGCGGATATCAATGGAACACTTTAAGTCCACCAATGAAATCAAAGATGTGCGCAATGTGACATATTCCCTTTATAATTGTTTTCCTTAGATAAATCTTTATGATAAGGTTTTATTACAATTCAAATCAGATCGGACCTTCTTGAAAGGACTTTCATGGGTTTGATAGATTTGCAAATTGCAAATGTGATTTATCCTACCCTAAAAGAAAATTTTTGTATAACCTATTATAAAAATTTATTTTCAAACATTTTATTGATTTTATTTATATTCGAAAGGGGACCCATTTCTTATTAATATTTTATATGAAAATTTTTGAAATGGAGAGGGTTATTGTATAGCACAACAATTGGTGATTCACTGGGAGAAACAATTATATCTAAAAAACAATGCAATATCTAAAACTTTCTTAGTTTGGAAACAATTGAAGACAAAGAAAATCATCTAAGCACAGCTATATAAAAATTAACTCTTAATAAAATAACTCTTTTTATGTAACTTCTTTTACAATCCCTTAAAAATAAAGACATTTTGGGTTTCTTCAAGATTTGATTGGTTGATAAAGATAAAGTAGGGAGCTCTTCCAACTCAACTTTTAAATTTACTCCTTTGTCATAGGTAGTGCCTCTGCTACCATCAAACATCTATAGTCTTGAGAGGGTTACCTTTTTAACATCAATCATTCATTATCCCATCCATCTAAAAGTATAACTTTTGAAAGATAAATTCAAAAAGATATGTTTACATATATATATTTTTTATTTTATATTCTTTTGTTTTTTAAGATAGAAAGCCATTGTCCTAGTTTGGAAGCCAGCTAATGAAAATGCCATTCACTGGTTGTAATTGAACTGAACAAGCTGGCTTGTAATGAGACCCCTTGCCTTATGATTATAAGCCATTACCCTATTTTGATATGCAGTAGTGGTAATGTCAGTTTAATTAGTTCTCTATGTTCATGGTAAGCAGGCTCATGATGAGACCTCTTACCTTTTATATCAGACATATTTTAGAATTACACTCTGAAAAATCATAAACTTAGTGGATGGGGTGAATGACTTTCTCCTTAAGAGTTTATGTATGACGATTTTAGAGTTATGGATGCTAAGCTTGGAATAGCCTTTACTTTTTTATGAATAACCTCTCTTAACTTTATAAAACTTAGAATGATTTACAGTATTTTCAAGGTTTTGGAAGATTTTACAAACTTTAAAGAGGTTCTCAGAGTTTCATGTTTTATTCAGCTTTCCAAAACTGTAATCATTTCCTTAAAAGTTTCCACCTATTCAAAGAAAGTATTCACAATATTTTCTCAAAGAGCTTTTCAATAGTAAAAGGTCAATGGAAGACTATTTACAACATTATTTTCTAAAATAAACAAACTTGCATAAGAATATGTACAGGTAAGAAGGGGTTACCTCCTTAAGAAAAGAATTTCTTTAAGATAAGCCCATTCACACAAAGAGAATCTCTTTTTCTTGTTAAGTCTTGTAGTATGAACGTTGATGAGCCTATATTTTCAATGATTTGAAATGGTCCAAGCCACATCTTTTGAAATTTGGTATGTTTACCTTTGTCTTCATGTGCTTTGTCCCATTTCAATACAGGATCACCAATTTGTAATGTTTTTGAGCTTGTAGAACTTGCATCAAAAGAAGATTTAATGACTTGTTGATGTTTAGCATGAGTGATTTTTTCCTTTTCTCTTTCTTCATCTAATTTCAGAGTTTGATCAAATATTAATTGGATAGAGGAAGGAGGAGTTTCTTCTATGAATTGTATTAGGGCTAGAGATGGGAGTGCTAAATTTGAAGGTATTAAAGCTTCTTTTCTATACAATAAGTTAAAAGGAGAAATACATATTGAGGCCTTTTGAGTTATGCAATCTGCCCATAATGCAAATATTAAAGATTTATGCCAATTCTTTTGATTTTGATCAACAGTTCTTTTAATAATCTTAATGAGATTCTTATTAGTTGACTCTGCCAAACCATTACCTTGAGAATAGTAATTTGCAGAATATTTTAATTTAAAACCTCTCTTAAGAGAAATTTCAACTATACTACTCCGAGAAAAATAAGATGCATTATAAAAAATCAGGGCATTAGGTACACCAAACTTGGTAATGATGAATTGATCATTGAATTCAATGATTGCATTAGAATTGGATACCTTTAATGGGATTTCTTCTACCCACTTTGTGAAGTAGTCCATGGTTGTAAGGATGTATTTGTGTTGCTTGGAAGAATGTGGAACAATCTCTCCTATGATATCGAGCCCCCACTGTTCAAATGGTTGCTCAATGTTTACTGGTTGTAAAGGAAAGGTTGGTTTCCTTTGTCTCCCACTAGCCATTTGGCCTATCTTGCATCTCCTTACATAGTCATGGGCATATTTAAACAAAGTGGGCCAATAATATCCAACATGTATTATCTTGTGAGCTGTAGTACCTCCTCCAAAATGTCCACCTGCTAGACCATCATGTAATTCCTGCAAAACCTTTTTTGCTTCAGTTTTTTCAAGGAATCTTAATAAAATTGAATCATAATTTCTTCTAAATAACACATCATCAATGATTTAGAAGTGTTTTTCTTTTATCTTAAGGCACATTTGTTTTTGTAACTAAAATCAGGGGGAGCATATCCATTTTTCAAGCAAAAGGTTAGATCAGCATACTGAGATTCAGAATTTATGATACTTATCTCATTCACTTGAAGAGTATTATCTGGATCATCATGTTTTGGAATATTTGAAGCTCTTGCTAATAACCTGCAAAAACCTTGTCCTCTAACAATTTTCACTAGTTTAATATCAATATCATACTCTTGTAAGGCTATTACCCAGTTAACTCTTTTCTCTCCTAGTTCCCTTTGAACCAGCAATTGCCTCACTGCAAAGAATGGGACTATTACTTTTGTGTGTGTTTTTAGGAGGAATGGTCTAAAGTGTTTGATAGATTTAAACACAATGAAAGTTTTTTTTCAATTTCAGAATAGTTGAGTTCAAAACCTTGTAAATTAGAACTAAATAAGGATATGGGTGTTTCTACTTGTTGATCATTGATTTGTGTTAAAACAATAGCATAAGATGTTTAAGTGGCCAAAGTATACAAAATAAAATGATTAGAAAAATTGGGAGTATTCAATGCAGGAGCGTTAATGATTGCCTATTTGATTGAGTCAAAAGCCTCTTTTTCATTATGTCCCCATTTGAAAACTGAATTTTTCTTAATCATAGTTTGCAAAGGCAAGACTATATGAGAAAAATCAAGAACAAATCTTTTTACAAAATTTATCTGTCCCAAAAATGATTGCATTGATTTCTTATTATGTGGCAAAGGAATATCAGAAATATATTTTATCCTGTCTAGATCAATGTATATGTCATTTTTGGATACAATAAACCCTAAAAGTTTGCCTTCATTATTAGCAAAGAATGATTTCTTGGGATTTAGAGAAATCCCATACCTTTTACAACGTTCAAATATCTATTTTAAATCATGTAGATGATTCGTCCTTTTCTTATAAAAGATAAATTATGTCATCTAAGTAAACAAAAACTGACTTATTAATCAAACCTTTGAAGGCTATATCCATGGCTCGTTGCAAAGTAGCTCTAGCATTTATCAAACCAAAAGGCATTTTATGATAAGCATATGTCCCTCATTTAGTTCTGAATGTAGTTTTTAGTCTGTCATCTGGGTGAACCAGTATCTGGCTGTATCCTGAAAAACCATCAAGAAAGGACATTAACTCTGAACCAGTTGCTAATTGAAGTATCCATTTCATTGTTGGTAATGGGAAATTATATTCTCGACATGCCTTATTGAGATTTCTAAAATCTATGCAAGTCCTAATATCACCATTTTTTTTTCTTACAGGTACCAAGTTTGAAACCCATTTAGAATGTCTGACCAGGAAAATTATTTAGGATTTAAGAAGTCTATTCAACTTTGTTTTGATTTGACCTTCAAGATTTGGGTGAATTTTCCTTAGCTTTTCTTGTACATGTTTCTCATCAGAAACCATTGGAATTGTGTTGAATGATAGAAGTATCATAAGTTCTCAGATATTTGTAGTTCCAAGCAAAAAAAAATTGTATTTGTTTAATAATCTGATGAAAGCTAATCTTTCCTCTGATGTGAGTTCAAGTCCTAGATTGACATTTTGTGGTTTGGCCTTAGTACCAAGATTTACTAATTCAAACCTTAAAGTAGAACTTTGAATTTTTGCATTTGTAACTTTTTTGAATCTATCTTTAATATCATAGAGATCTTCTAGCTTGACCATATATTTAGGAATAGAATTATCATTTAGTCTTTGTTTTAGTTGAAGATCATGATCGCTTTCATCGATAATCTGATCATCATAAGAATTTTCAGAAGTCAAGAAATTTAAGATGTCTTCATCATGATTAAAAACTCACCAATTGGTGACATTATCTAAGATATATGGTTGAAAAATTAATTCAATTGAAAACCTATCTAGACTATAATCCTTGGATGGAAGGAGCTTAGAAGCAACATTAGCCAATAAATCAGCTGCTGCATTCTGAGTTCTAGGAATAGGAGAAATGTTGAATGCCTGAAAATGAGTTGTGAGATCTTGAACGAGGGATTGATAATGTTTGAGATGTCCTTAGAAACAATGGATAGTGTTCCTTACTTGTTTGATGACAATTTTGGAATCACCAAATACGTTCATATATTGAATATTCAAGCCTATTGCTTTATAGAGCCCTTGTATCAATGCCTCATATTTTGTAGTGTTATTGGTACATTCAAATTCTAGTCTACATAATAGCATAGTTTTTTCCCCTTTTGAACTAACTAAAATACATACTACTCCTACACCGTCATTGGATTTTGATCCATCAAAATATAAATACCAAAATAAAGGCTTATCTACAGATTTATTTACAGGTTCATCAACAATACTAACACATCTTGAGGTATCAGTATGAGAGAAATTTAAAATTTGTGATGTGAAACTATTGACAGGAAAAGGCGATTGTTGAGCATTAAAATTTCCAAAGAATGACTCAGCTGAGTAATTTCCAAGAATGTTATTATTGAAAGATACAGGTTGGTTTTCTTGTTCAAACTCCATTACTGTATGAATCATGTGCTTTCCCAATCTATTTTGATTTGATTTGGTTTCCCTTTATAGGGAAGACACATGTGAGACCAATCAGTGGAAATGTAACCATGGAGTTTCTTAGACCAGTCCCTGCTTAGAATCAAACCATAAAACTCAGGGATGTTAGCAATCAATATATCAATTCGTTGAACTACTCTCGCATCAGCTAATAACCTATTAGTAACTAAATTAATCTCTCCTAAAACTTGAACTTTAGTCCAATCTAATTAAACAATAGAATTGCAAATTTCTGGGGCTCAATGTTTAATTTGGAGCAAACTGAAGCTGGAATTATGTTTGATGAAGCCCCCTAAATCTATCAGGCAGTTATGCAGATTTCTGTTATAGATCTCATAAGTCAAGAGAAAAGGAGTATGAGAATTAGACCTATCTCTGATCAAAACAGCATCAACAACATCTACTTTATCTGATGGTGGTTTACCTGATCCTTTAACTGCCTTGGATAGTACACTGTTGGAAGAGGAGAAGAAGGTACTGCATTTAACTCTTTAAGTAACAACTTTTGTTGATTTTTGAGCTTGCTAAGTTCATATAAAGAAATATTTTCTCGAGTCTTCTTCTTGTCTTCCACAATGTTGTAATCCTTAGAGTCAAAGACTACTAACTTTTTAGATGACGAGGGAGGATTAGAGGATGATGGTTGATTTTGGGTAGGCACAACTAGAGTTTTCTTCATGGGAGCTTTGTCTTTAGTAACAGGGCTTGAATTTTTCTTCTTTGGATTTGTTTGAATAGGTTCTACTGCACTTTTACTTTTGGTATTTACTGGGAGAGCTTCCTATTCACTTTCATTATCAGAGTTAGGCAAGATAAAGCCCCACATTCCATGACATTCACCTGTTTCATCTTCTTTCGTTTCCTCTGATGATAAAACTGTGTCTTCATCTTCATCATCATCTAGATCTGATTCTGCATTAGATATACCATTAGGTGGTTTAGGCTCAACTGACTGATTTCTCTTGAAGTTCCTAAATGGTATTCTAGTAGAAGTTTCAGCTACCTGAGTTTTTATTTCCACCATTTCATTGGACATAGTTTTCAAAACCTTTTGTAAGCCTTCCATGTCATATGGGTCTTTAACTGCTTTCTTTTTTGAATCATATTTAAAGGTAACATTTTTGGACTTTCTTTCTTCAAGAGCATTTTTCTTTTCTAAAGCAAGGATACATTTTTCAACAATGATTCCTTCCTTCATATTTTCTAGTAATGTAGGTTTGGCAACCCTATCAACAAAGATGGCTATGCTTGAAGGCAAGGTAGAAATATACCATTAACTTCAGACTTCTTCACTAGACTTGGATATCGCAGAAATTTTATTTAACATCTTATTAAATTGCGAGTTGGAATCTTTAATAGGTTCCTTTGATTCGGATTTCAGATTGGAGAGATCATTAATCAAAGTAGTTGTAGACCTATCATTTCCAAACTTAGTTAAAAATTTCTCCTGAAAAGCATCCCAGCTATTGATGGATCCTGGTGGTAATGAAAAATGCCATGATCTAGCTGCTCCTTGTAAAGTGTATGGAAATAACTTGATAACAACATCTTCTTTTGTCACCCCATTTAAGTTTATTGACAACATAAAATTAATATTTATATGTTCTTCTGCTAATATGCCAATGTCTGGATTAAACTTTGGTAACCATTTTTTAGGATGGGTTGGTAATTGACTCAAAGGTGCAGGCATTGCCACAACTCTTGGATTGGTCCATGGTTGATCCAGATTTAAACAGGAATGCAATAAAATACAGAGATAAACATATACACAAAGATGCAGCGGAAATAATACTTCATTTCATTAATGGAAAATACTGAAATATGCTTACAACCGGAAATAGAAGTAAACCAGCTAGGGCGATGGTAGCTTATCTCTGAGAAGAGATGTGTGGCTACATGCCTCTGAACTGTGTTACAATGAGGCTCGAAGGCCTATTTATTGTTGAGAAACAATGGAAGAACCCTTCACATTCCAAAACCTAACCCTGGAAGATGAAACGCCAAATTGTGGGCCCCGTTTTTGGGTAAGTTGGTACATCAACTTCCCGGGGTCGCGAATTGGTCGTCTTATCTCCGTTTGACGTGCATGATAGCCCATTGGAAATATCTCTCCGAGGACTACGATGGAAAAGATGATTTTTAGGAAGAAAAAACGTTGGCAGTAGATTTCCCAAAAAACATCGTTTAGTGCCTCAAAACGGCTTCGAAAGTTTAGGACCCAAAAAACTGCTAAAAATAGTAAACTGTGCTATAATTAAGGAAACTGAAAGAATTGAAAGAAGCACTAGAGGGGATCCACGTGGAATTAGTGGGTGGCCACCGATATCCACTTGGATCAATGGCCTTGGTTGAGGTTTTTCCATTGTTGCGCTAATGGTAGAAGAAGGTGAGGAGGCTGTTGAAAGTGATTGGGTAGAAGATGTTGGAGTTCCTATACCCTTTTGAACTATGATCTTAAGTTAGGGAATTGATGGATGACTTTGCAATGGCTTAGATGAAATGGATGATGATGAGGAAAGAGTTTCACTGTCAGAATCTAAAGGTGTATTCCTAGCTATTTTTCGACTTGGCAGAGGAAATTAAGTTGGTGGAATACCAACCTTTTCACTCTTGCCTGGGGATGGAATATATTGTGAAGTCACATTGCCTTGGGATAACTCAGACCGTTCTTGGGATATCGAAAACCCTTGGAGCTTATGAATCAAGGAGAGTACTTCAGGGGGTTCAAGAGAAGAATTGACCGGTGTGTTTAAGGTTTCAGCAGTGGGTGTTGTATTTTCCTTTTCAACTTCTCACTTAAAAATAGGAGATTTAGAATGTGAAGGAGAAGTTGGAGGAGATGTTGAGGGAGTTTTACTCTTGGAATGGCTTGTGGATTTAGATTTAATCGCCATTCACAGTTAAGGCCCTCCTTCTAGTGCCAAAAATGTTGATGCCTCTAAAATCCTAGCACCAACATTGGGGATAACCACTTGGTCTGGACCTTAGTACAACTCCTTTTCTGTTTGGTATGGTGGCTTTGACTGGATATTATGGGACTAATTTCCCAGTAATGTATGATTTGATGGATGATTGTTTTAAAATGTATAATGAAGATGATAATTGTTTTAACCTACAACTCAAAAATATACAAATATACTTATCGAACCTGGGTAATGTATTAAAATGTGATTTCTGACTATTCCTAACAGACAAATAAACATATAGATGAATTACTTATCAATAGAAAGATGAATCCATATATAATGATTACCTTGTTTAAGAAATTAAACAAAGTAACAATAAAAACATATCACATTCATTACAATGTATATCACTGACATATATCTTTAAATTATAACAATTCTAAATCGTCGGAAATGGCATGATAAAGAATCATTTGAAGAGCATACATATATCAACAATAGGAACTTTAAATGAAATGCTTCATCACATAAGGAAACAAGACAAAAAAACAGTGATAGAAATACCGCATGTATTTGAGTCTTTCCAATGTAACTAACACTCCGATTCCACTTTATTATTTGAGAAAAATTCCAGGAGATACAAAAGTCCAGGTCTTGAAAAAGTTTCTTCACAAAAATGTAGAACCTTGATCCACTACTGATAAAAAGATATTCAAAAGTACAAAATTGCAACTTCTCATGTCAAATCTTATACAAATTGAGGACCCCTTCTTAAAAGACATGAAAGGGTTTAAATAATAAAATAAAAACTAACTGTCAATAAAAATAGCTTTGAGCTGTTGAAACCGCAAACATGAAAATCTGGGATTTGATTTATGAAAATAATAGTGTGATAGCCTTTGAACTGATTCATTGCATTTACTTCTTCTCTTGCCCTTGCAACTAAAAAACTGAGAGCATTTCCTGAATTTTCGAAGGGTGACTCAGCCCGGAATGTAGTTGGTCAACCTGTATATGTAGTATCTGAAATCTTAGAAACCATGCGATTGATAACATTAGCAAGGCATTTGGTGGCCATCTGCTGGCTGTGTGGCTTGACTAGGAAAAACCAAAATGCATCCCAAGTCAAGTTTTTCACTTTGCCGATTTGTTCTTCTCTTCTCGCCAAATCCTATCTCCATTGATTTTCTAGCGCTTTTGCCTTAGGGAGCTTTCCTGGGGAGAAACCGGAGATCAAGTTAGCTTCATATAAGTTGTCATTTACCAACTCGATAACACTGTTCATTGTAGCCCTGGCTTTGGAAGTAGCTCTTTCATCCTTTATTAACTGTGATTCCCACTCTGAAAACAATATTTCTTTGTGTGATTCTTGGATTTTTAGTAGATTAGCAGCCATGCCTTCTTCTGTATTTTCCCAAGAGAGAAATATTGTGACATTTTCATCTACGTTTTCAAATTCTAATATGGTGTGAATTGCCTATTCAATGAGTGATGTAGTGATGGTGCATAATGGGTCAACCAATGATATTTTAAGACAAAGGATATTCAATTGCTGAGATAAGGCTTTAGTCACTTCCAGGGCTTCTTTCTTGGATTCATCAATCTTCAGATAACCTTTGAACTTCTCTACCTGTAATTGCAGCTGTGCGATTTGTTATTTTTTGGCCTTCTTTTCTTGCTGAAGTGCCACTTGAATTTTGTTGAGTTCTTGAGACAACTTTTGTTGTTCCTGGAGAGCCTATTGATCGATCTTTTGTTTCTCCAGATTTAACTGTTATTTTAGTAGCCCATTCTATTGTTTTTTCTCTGCTAGTTTTTGCTTAAGCTGACTAATCTTCTGTTGTTCTACTACCATTTCCTCTTCAAGTTGGGTGATCCTTAGATCCTTTTATTTGATCAGTTGGCTAACTTTGAAGGCCTTTTCCATTGTAGTAGCTGTATAGGCACCTGCATATTGAGATAACTTAGTTAAATCTTCAGAAGGGTTGAGTTCTGAGTCTTTCCTTACCACATTCATAAGTTCAACTTGAGGAGTTGAGAATGGTCCCTAGTCAATTTTTCTCTTTTTCCTCTGTCTTTTGACCACAGCCCTATGCTTTGGACTGTAAAATACATCTAGGGGTGGTATTTCTTCAACCTACAATACAATCTCTTCAAAAGGGTTCTCTAGAATTATTTCAATATCATGCTGAGTGTTAACTATGCCGACTATCCCTTCTATTGGAATATTAGTAACAATAGGCTCCTGTGTTGTGGGTGACTTTGGCATAATGATGTTTTGGGAGACATTATGGTTCTTGATCATTTGATTTAATTTCTCCCATTCCTTGATTAAGCTGGAATCAATATGCACATCAATATCTAGGAGCTCGCTGGTGTTTTCATTTGTCTGCTCCTTTTAAGGACCCTTCTTAGTAGTTTGTTCTTCACTGTGTCTTTCTTGTTGCACCATACAGGTAGTGTTCAATAAATCCAGAGGTAGTGTTTGTAACCTCTGTGCCTTGAACTGCATAAACTTATCTATTTCCTATGCTCCCAATTTGATCTCTGCTAGATGTTTTACTTGTGAAAATGACTTAGCCGAAGTGAACAAGTCATTATAGTCATTTTTCTCATGTTCAAATTTGGCAATTTTCACCTGAGAGGTAAAGTTGTAAGGCACTCCTTTTGGGTCATACAGTCTGTTAGGGATGACTGCTAATTTCAGAATTTCTATCTTCTTTATTTCTTTCTCTGCATGTTTGAAATCATGCAGTGAGTAAGTACCACAACAAAGAGGAAATGTAGGCCACATTTGTTTCTTGGACTCTTTAAGGTTCTTGGACATTCCTTTTTTTGTTATATGGTAAGCTATTTCTCTGGCCAATAGCTTATCAGGAATGTACAATGGGAGAACATGTGGATCTGTGATGCTACCGAAAAGTCTGACATAGGTGAACTTTTCTTCACCGAACCAACTGTCGATTGATGTTAGGTCAATGCTGGCCTCGTCGGATAACCGAGGAGCAGGTCTATTGAGTATGGCCTGATGGACGGGAAAAATAAAGCAATGGAAAATTATATATATATATATATATATATATAGATATAGATATAGATATAGATAGAATCTATATATATATATATATATATATATTATATTATATGTAATCTTTAAAATGGGCCTTCCACAAATACTTATGATAAATGTGAATAGGAGCTGGGTCTTGGGGAGTCCATTTCCAACCTAAAATGGGGAAGTTAGAATTGAAATAGATGGTATCCATAATGTAGGCGCTCATATAGAATGGCCATATTATTCGAGTAGTTACATACCTATTTCTTCTATAATGAAGGATTTGGTTGGCCATTTTATCTGATAAAATGGTCGCCCAATCCAAGATATAAGAGTTAATTACTTCTTCCATTAAAGGCACCATTTCTATGGAAAATCTTGCTGAATCGGAGACTTCAAAGAGTCTACATATCATAGCACCAGCATAGCAATAGGAAGATGCTAAGGAGTCCACGGAGTACATACCAGAGGATTCATGCTTATGCTTGTTTGGGAAATGTCTCCATTGCTTGATAGGGTTCGACTCTACCTCGCTCTCCTTGGTGAAATATTCTAAAAATACCTTGTTGTAATGTTTCTGGGGGTCCGACAAAAGGTACATCTTCTTGAATGACCCGAACATCCTTCCATCATTAGTAAATAATGCTCTGTCAGTTATGTACTCTCTATTACCCATCTCACCAGGTCATTGTATGGTAACACTTTAGCATGGGCCGCTATTCTGTGGAGGAAAGCGCTGGCCAAATCCTTAAGAATATTTTATGATTTTCACTTGAATCCACCGTTCCTCCTTCTTCTTCAATTTCGTTAGGATCCTCGGCTTCAAGTAGATTATATATGCCCTCCCATGAAGTCTTGCTAAGGCCTTGATAGGTAGTATCAGCTATCAACGCCAACTTTGCTAGTTCATCTTTCGCTATAACAGGGACATTTACATTCTGAGATTTCTTAGACATTTTTACTAGACTGATAATTTCATATTAGCTCTAAAAATGAAACAGAGAGACGTAATGGTGGAAAAACTTGTTCAAAGCTAATACATAGCACACATGACTAAAATCAATTAAACGCAATAGATGATACAGATCTATAATATATTAAACTACCACGGATGAAATCCTTGAAGGATTCAACCATAACTGCTTCTTAATGATTTCCCTGTAACTTCCAACATGAAACTTTAATGTTGTTATGGTATGTCACATCGCAAATTTATAATAGTCCTTTTTTATAATGGGTATCGTGACTTCCCGATCGGCGATTAGCGATAATCACATATCGCAGATCGGGAGTTACAAGTTCCATGCTTAAATGGTTCCTTTGCATGGTTGCGATTGCAATCAGTGGTGAGTTGGTATGGGGAGGCGACATGCTTTCAAAATTGATAAATCATTTGAATTTTCTTTATAATTGACTTATAACTTTAAACCGCACATGTTCGTAATACTCCATGTTTTGCCTTTATCGAAAGTGTGCTATACGATAATAAAATCGCGTCAGCAAATTCCAATGGAACTTTTCGGGATGTGCTTTATGATTTTAGTGATGCACGATTGAGATCAGCTTATCGCATCAGAGTTTTTCCATGGAACACTTGGAGCGATTTCTTGATGAGTAGTGATATGCAATTTTTGATAGAGTTATCGCATCGGTGGCTATCAATGGAACACTTTAAGTCCACCAATGAAATAAATGATGTGCGTGATGCGACATATTCCCTTTATAATTGTTTTCCTTTGATAAAGATTTATGATAAGGTTTTATTACAATTCAAATTGGATCGAACCTTCTTAAAAGGAATTTCATGGGTTCGATAGATTTGCAAATTGTGATTGTGATTTATCCTACCCTAAAAGAAAATTTTTGTATAACCTATTATAAAAATTTATTTTCAAACGATTTATTGATTTTATTTATATTCTAAAGGGGGGCCATTTCTTATTAAAATTTTATATGAAAAAATTTGAAATGGGGAGGGTTGTTTTATAGCACAACACATACATGGTGGAAATACATAGGAATTATGCAAAGCCTTAGCTCTCACAGCTAGCCAGCTCTTAGTACAATCCTCACAGATGCTCACAAGCAATCTTGGCTTCTCTCTAGCCTTCCTCTCTGCCCTCCAAGCTCCTATTTCCTTGTGTTATTCCTTGTGGATGTTGTTCCTTCAACCAAGTGGAAAACCTCATCTACCAAGTGGATGATCACCTTCAAAAATTGTGCAATCCTCAAGGATCAAATCCTTGACTGCATGCATGAGTTTTCTCTTTGAGAAAACACATGCAATTGATAGTACATTGTCCTTGACTTTAATCTCAACTGGATCTTTCTCAGAATAGACATGCATGAGTTTCTGATGAGGGAATCTTCAGTTAACTAATGTAGCACTAGTTGAGTGCATGCATGCATCAAATGACTGTTAACTCACTATTAGTTCCTCAAATAGTTTGGAACTAATTTAACTGGACTTAACTTAGTAAGCCGAGTTAACTAATTACAACTCAAATATAACTCAATCTTATCTCCTTAATTTAAGAGATAACTCTTGCATGACTTCAGAAAGACTTTAACTTGAATTTCTCCAACTAATTAATTCAAAATAAATTAATTAATTATTTCCAAGTAGCTGTTAAGACTAAATTCGATTTTAATTCACAATTTAATTCAAGGACAAATTAAATTGGAATATTCTTGTTTCCATATTTCAACACATAATTGGTTGCAACATTACCTCCTCCAACTCCTAAATCCTCAACATCTCTCTCTCAAAGTGAATATCTTGAAATCATAACAATACATGAATTTTGATCCCAATATCAATGGTCTAGCCTCCAATTTATAGGTAGAGGGAGGTTACAAAGATTTTCGATTTCTCCTTCATATGCATTTTGGAAAGAAGTTGTGGAATAGAAGGTGTTTTCTCAGATTTGTTGCTTTGCCTTGCTTTACTTTGCTTTGTTAATATAGCCAATGTCTACGGATGAGTATTAGGTGAACCCATTCCATCTTTTTAGAGTTTCATGGACAGAACTAGTGTGTCATAGTTAGATAATTCATGTTTTTTTGGTTGTGTGAAAGATTGATAATGCAATTTTAATGAAGTAATCATGTGCGACTGGTTAGGGTGACGCAGGTTTAACTGGATAAGTCTGGTGTTATAATGCTCTGGTGCAAGAACAAAAGGTGCATTATAGTCTCAAAAGGCCATAAAAAATGGTGTATCATAGGCCACAGAACAATCTTCTCCTTTGAGATGATGAGCAGATATTTTCATGGATAACAGATGCCCCCTAAAGTGTGGGGTTAGAGAAGAACGTGATGGTCAAAATACTTTATAAAAATAGTCAAGAAGAGAGAGAGTCTTAGAGTATTAGAATAGAAGGAGGCCTGCAAAATGACCAACATATGTCAAATATGTGTCTATATATATATATATATATATTATATATATATATATATATATAATCATGTCCTGAGTCGGGCATTCCCATGCTCAGTAGCAAAACCATAATGAGATTCAATGGATCTATGATATATTTTGTCCATGGATAAGCATAATGTGGATAGATGTCATAACGTAATTAGTCCAAATAGTCATCTCCAAAAAAAATAGTCACAACTTCAAAGAGGAAACAAGGTTGAGTGATGCAAGCCTCTACCCAAGGTCTTCATCAGCATCGCATAATAGCATAGTTATGCACATGTGAATGAGTGAGCTAAAGTTTAACATGTGATAAATCATTTTATTATTGGCTAATGAAGGAAATTGTTAATAGACATGAGTATGGCCACCAATAAGGATGATGGTCTCTAATATGCGCAGTAAAATCTAGTGAGTGTGAATAAAGGGGTTGAGGTTGAACACTCGTAGAATCATCAAAGTGGGAGTAAATAGTGAAAACCCAAAATCAAATTCATAGAAACCTGCCACTCAGGACTTTTGTTGTGATGTTTCTCGATCCAATTCCCAGATAATGTGTTGAAGTTGATAGGAAGGGTTTTGCCAAAGGTAGGCAACAAGGAGTCCTACATCAGTTGATGTGAAATGCGGCAAAAATTAATGATTTTGGAGATAGTGCAAAACCATAAGATGAACTGACTCAATGCAATAGGGCATATGAGAAAATGGTTGATAAGGCCAACAAAGAGTAGACTATCCATTAAACAATAGTAGGCATGACATGAAGGAGACTAGGAATCTTAGACTCAAGAACACCAATAGGATTAGGACACAAAGATGTAGGGACATCAGGGTATCAAGACAAACTCATAATGTGGTAGGGTTTTGTTGTGTCACTCAACAACCCCCCATTATTATTAGAATAAGTAACTTAATTGAATAATGGGGACCCTTTTGAATTTTAAATATAGAGTCTTTAATAAAATAGATAAAAAAAATAGAGTCTTAACAAATTAAAATAAAAAACCATTCTAACCCTAGGTCTTAACTCCATTAATATTTAAAAAGGACTTAAAGTTGAATAGGGCTCAAGAATTTCTCATATTGTTGATCTCAAGTGAGTAAAATTGTTATACTAAGTCAATGTGTGATGCGAGAGTACCTGACCTAACCCACCGTGATAAAACTCCTAATTGAGTTTAAGTGAAGAAAAGGCCCCCTCACATGTGAATAATATTTCAAGTACTGCGAATAAGCCATGCTATATCGCAAAAGGGAAATATCGCATTCGCCCAACATTATTGTAAACTCAATACCTCGATAAACCACCACCTGATATCGCAAAACCTTATTGCCATATTCTCATCACATCATATCGTAAAGGATTAAAGTGACCTTCCCTCAAGAAACATTGATTGCAATAAATCGCGCAATACGTTCCCCACCATATCTCTTAGAAAATGTCGCCAATTGCATATCGCAAATGTTCACTTTGCAAAGCCATCAATGATAATATCAAAGAAATTGCGATGCCATATAATCCAACAGGATGCTGACATGTATGAAAGACATGTGAAACCCACATTTATTCATTTATTATCAATTATAATGGTATCAATGGACCTCGGTTGTGTAAATGATTCATTGATTTCATTGAGAATTTCAACATTTTTGTGTTAAAATCCTATTTTCATGTTATTTTAAAATTTTTGCCATAATTCTTGAATGCTAAATGTTTCTCCCTATTCTTATCGTATCTTCTATGTCACAGGCTAGTCTTGAGAAGAAGAGCTTAGGCGAAATGTGGAAAGCTACAAAGAAGAATAAGAAGAATGTGGTTCCACCACCACCAGCCACAACTACTATAGAAGTAACTAAAATTCCTCGATTATTCTTAGACACTGATGTACTACAGATGACGGAAGTGCTTCCTAGGAAGCGATATACAGATTATTCGAGGAAGAAGAACCCAAGGTAGTTGTCAGGCAGGCTGCAATGGATGATACTACAACAACATCTGAAACCACTTGGGCAGATGTCACCAAATCTCATCTCCATTGGATAGTTTCTTGGGCAAAGATAATGCTATATATGAACTTTTTCAAAGGGGTAATTAACGAAGTGAATATCACAAATAGGACTTTCATAACCTTGAGGACACAGACAAAGATTTGATCATTCAGAGCCGAAGACCTCCAAAAGATGTACCACTTACTAGAGCCCCAGAAAATATACAATGCCCAGTTTATTCAAAAGTTTGTAGATGAGCATCCAGTTGAGTCAGGCAGCCAAGCAAACACAGACATGACGATAAGAGTATGTATTCCCTAGCTTCTCTCGATGGTCCTTATTTTCATATCACAGTTATGATGTGTAGGTTATTTGGACAACCTAATACATAGTAATTCACTATAGAATGGGTTCCCCTAATAGAAGCCACCTTAGATGCCTACATTATGGATTGGGCTTCCATTTTTTCAAACAATTTGGCCACTCATATTCGAGCATATCGAAGTAAATATAATATGTCTACCAGGGAGATTCCCCCCTTTTTATGAGTGCTTATATTATGGATGGGTTGTGCTTTACCTTTGATTTTCCATCCATGGGATGGAAATGGACTTTAGAATACCCTATCCCCATCCATATATACCATAATATCCTATGGGAAAGCAACTATCAAACCCATTTTTATAAAATCTACCATGAGGTAATGTTACCATTGTAGCAGACCATCTTTGATGAAAAACCTCCTAGATTTTCTAGAGAAGCTCTAGATAACCTTATGACCATAGTAAAGTGGTTTGGGGAATAATGTTTCACTTATGTCAGGATCTATGGAAGCATACCTTCCCCTCATGTCCTCCCTCTCTATGTTTCAGACAAACTTCTAACCAGAGAAGTAGCATATCAAACTATGTGCAATGGACAGACTAAATCTCTTAAGGGAGCCAAGGAATCTATTTGGCCACCTTTTCCTATTGCATGTGGAGTTTTTACTCTAGAGAATTTCAGGCACAAAACACCTGGAATCGAGAAAATTCTATGCATGAATTTTCTCGCTATTCGACCTAGATAATATGACCCGGACAAGAAAGCTCAAGATTTCATTGTACACATCAAAGTGAGGCAATTCCAGCATGAGCCAGATGACTTCAATGACCTCTTTGAGACAGCTACATATTATCAGTAAGTAGAGATATTAGCCAAAGCTCGTCTGAGCCCAGTTGATCTAGATAAATTCAAATAATACAAGAACAACAGGTTGGAGAATATCCCCCTCGACATACTAAATATTTCACAACCAGTTCTACATAAATAACCAGTTACAGTTCAAATCCCAACAGAACCTCAAGTCAAGTAGGGGAACACTGAAAGTACATCATTAGAACAACAGACCAATAAATCATTGTCTACCAGTGATTTGGATAAATTATGGGAGAAATGTAATAATATTGTCAATACAACCTCACAAGGAACTTAAACCACAAATCCTATAGAAATTCTCAAAACTCCTAAGGTTAGTAAGAAGATTTCACTCATTATTGGATCTTCTGACAAGGTAGTTAACACCAATGACTTGGAAGTCATCCCGACACACTCCACAGATGAAGTTGTACTCAAGATTGAATAAATACCTCCCTTGAATGTATACTACAGCCCAAAACATAAATCCGTTATGAAGAGGCAAAAGAAGAGGAAGAGGATAGAGAAATCTCAGGACTTAATTCCTAGAAATATATGTTTGGACATTCTATGGAGGATTCCCAAATCGACCCTGGCAATGATCTCACAAGACCATCTGAATTTGCAAGGGAATATTCTATAGCTACTGTTGACAAAGCCTCAGAAGTACAACTTCTGCTCCGGGAAAAGGATGATAAGATCCTGCAATTAGAACAAGCATTATCAAATGCAAGGTAGAGTATTGGTGAAGAATGCCAGGTATAAATGACACAACTACAGAAGAGATTTGATGAAATCAAAGTTAAAAATGAAGTAAACATCATAAGCAAGGATGAAAAACTGCAACAAATTCAGCTAAGGATTGATCAACTCAAACATAATCCTATGATCCAGATTTAAACAGGAATGCAACAAATTATAGAGATAACCATAAACATAGAGATTAAATAGAAATAATACTTCATTTCATTAATGTAAAATACTGAAATATGCTTACAAACAGAATTGGAAATAAACCAGCTAGGGCGTTGGTAGCTTATCTCTAAGAAGAGATGTGGCGGCTAAATGCCTCTGAACTGTGTTACAATGAGGCTCGAAAGCCTATTTATTGTTGAGAAACAATGGAAAACCCTTAAGATCCCAAAACCTAACCCTAGAAGATGAAACGCCAAATTGTGGGCCCCGTTTTGGGTAATTTGGTACATCAACTTCCCGGGGTCGTAACTTTGGCACCCGATCTCTGTTTGATGTGTACAATAGCTCGTTAGAAAGATCTATCTAAGCAATACAACATAAGGAAGAAAAACATCGGTCCATGGACCCCTATTACTCCCAAATTTCCCAAAAAATGTCATTTAGGGCGTCAAAACGGCTTCGGAAGTTCAGGACCTGAAAAACTGCTAAAAGTAGTAAATTGTGCTACAATTACGGAAACTGAAAAACTGAAAGAGACAATTGTGGGGGTTCAAGTGGGATAGGTGGGTGGCCACAAACATCCACCTAGATCATTCCTCCCCCCTTAGGAAGCAATTGACCCCATTCCATTGAGTTCCTCCATCTACTGAACTTGGTCCCTGGTGAGCTGTTCTGCAATCTCGAATGTGTCCAGTAATGGTGGGAAGCATGGAGAGGGCAGTACACATTGAACACTTGGCATAGGCAAAGGAATGGAGGAATGTTGTCCTCCAAAGAATTATTTCCCATAGCCTTGGTAATGGTTTAAGGACCATGTCGGCATGGTCGGAGCTTCTGATGGGATCTTGTAATCCGTTCTTTCTGCAGATGCAACCAAACTTTGTTGCCCACCTAAAGCTTGTGTGGTACCCCTATGGGTGAGGAGAAGTTGTTCTTGTGTTCTTTCATGACCGTATCCCTGTGCCACTGTTGTTGCGTGGATGTGCCACTGCTGCTGCGTGGACGAACCATTCATGGGGGTCATGGATGTGGTGATGATCTTCCCCTTACTTTGGGAGTGAACCAGATAGAAAATGAATTTCCTAGTCTAGGAGATGAGTTTCCTGCCTTTCTTAGTAGAGAGCAAAGAGGTGGCGGTAGGTGGGGCTACCTCCGATATCCTGTATAATGAATTATCCAAAGAAATAATGACAGCGCGAGGCCTTGACTCATACACAACATGTCGCCTCCACAAGTATGGCTGGCCTAATAAAACATCACAAACATCCAAAGGTGTAACATCACACAATACCTCATCTGTGAAGGTCTTTATGCTATAGGGAAGGCATCACTACTGGTGAAATTTGAGATCTTTTCCTTCATGAAGCCACCCAATATTGTACGACTGCAGGTGTGGTGTAGTCGGTAGACCCAATCGCTTCATGACCTCTACTGAAATGAGGTTCTTTTGGCTACCACTGTCGACAATGAATTGCAGCTGTGAACCCTTCACTGACATCTATGAGTGGAAAAGACGTTCCCCCTCCTCTGGCTCTTCAGGTTCATTCTTCTGGATCTTGGCAATGACAATAGTGACGCTAGGCTCTGCATCAATGATCTGCTTCCCTTTACCATTCCCCTTGTCGGGTTTTGACTCAGGGTCTGAACTTGCATCTAATTCTGAAGCCTTCAACTCGGCCACCAACAACTGCTTGGTCCAACACTCACTTATGTTATGAGTGGGACTCTTGTGGAACTCACACCACTTTCCTGTTTCCTTCTTCAACTTCGTGGTGTTGTTATTTTCTTACAACTTCGAAGGGTCATCTTGGGTCACCCTGCCTTGGCTTTGTCCTTTAGTCTTCGGATTTGTAGATCCAAAGAATCACTTATTTTGTTTGAACTTTTGCTTGATTTTGACATTGTATCGGTACACCGTGCCGAGCGAGGAGATGTTCAGGAACTCCATCTCTTCCTGGATGTATCTGTGAAGGAAGATGTAGTATTTGAGTACCAAATGTAGCTCAGAGTCCTTGATACCCAACTGTGTGTGAAGGGTATGAAAAATGTTTGTGAACTCTGCCACATCTTGCTCCCTTCCCTGCCATAGTGTGGTCCATTTGATGTGTTTATCCTCATGGATTTTGACAGGATAGTACTAC
This sequence comes from Pinus taeda, assembly GCA_000404065.3. NCBI lineage: Eukaryota > Viridiplantae > Streptophyta > Pinopsida > Pinales > Pinaceae > Pinus > Pinus taeda. Next base: position 31,807 of record APFE031436332.1, read on the forward strand.
TCCTTGACGGCATCCTAGGATGAATCCTAGTGGGTGCGGCTGAAAAATAGTGAGCCCGTACTTTCATTCTTCTGCTCACATTAGGTTTCCCACTAGTCCTTGATGTGGGGGGCTACATTGAGAAGAGCGAAAACAATCTTTTCTCGACTCGAAAATTCATGAACAAAAAAATAACCCTCTAGTAGATTTAACCATTTATCTATGGCATCAGCATCTATCTAACCCTTGAATATGAGGATTTCAAAATTAACTTGTACCCTAAAGGGTGTGGCATTTCCAAAGTAGCTGCTGGAAGCTGATGCGTCACCTTTGGGTAGCCGCTGAACGATCTGGGCAAAATTATCAACCATTGTGTTCCTCTGTCGCTCGAGGGCTTCTTCAAGCAAGATTTTGATAGGATCTCCTACCCCCTCATCTTTCTTCTCATCTCCCATGGGAGGCTGTTGAGATTTTCGATGCTGGTCTTGCAAAGGTTTCAACCAGTTCAAGCCCTAACTCCTTATATCCCGACCTCATTGGGGACATACAAAGAAAAACAGAGAAAAAAGTATATCGCTCTAATACCATTGATCCAAATTTAAATAGGAATGCAAAAAATTATAGAGATAGCCATAAACACAGAGATGCAGTGGAAATAATACTTCATTTCATAGATGTAAAGTACTTAAATATGCTTACCAATAGAATTGGAAATAAACTAGCTAGAGCGATGGTATCTTATCTCTGAGAAGAGATGTGGTGGCTACATGCCTTTAAACTGTGTTACAATGAGACTCGAAGGCCTATTTATTGTTGAGAAACAATGGAAAACCCTTAACATCCCAAAACCTAACCCTTGAAGATGAAACGCCAAATTGTGGGCCCCGTTTTGGGTAAGTTGGTACATCAACTTCCCGGGGTCGTAACTTTGGCACCCGATCTTCGTTTGACATGTACAATAGCTTGTTAGAAAGATCTATCCAAGCGCTACAACTTTGGGAAGATAAACATCGGTCCATGGACCCATGTTGCTCCCAGATTTCCCAAAAAAAATCGTTTAGGGCCTCAAAACGACTCTGAAAGTTCAGGACCCAAAAAACTGCTAAAAATAGTAAATTGTGCTACAATTACAGAAACTGAAAAACTAAAAGAGACAATTGTGGGGGTCCAAGTGGGATAGGTGGGTGGCCACCAAAATCCACGTGGATCATCCTAAGCTTGAATAATTTGAGAAGGAAGCGGCATAACTTAAACACTCTCCTGGCTCAACAATAGGTTGCATTTTTCCAAAAGCTGACAACATTCAATGATCTATGCAAGACAAGCAAATCACTAATGAATAAATTGTTCGACTTGATGACTTACTTCAATGGCATAGAAGAGAAGATATCTTACTATATTACTTGGCAAGACAATGCAGAAGGCAGAGCAGCTAATCCTCTAAGGATTTAGGACACAGAAGGAAATCTTTTTTCAGGATTGGGACATGAGAATGAAATAGGTAGAGGCATCCATCTTTAGTGGAAGGGATGTCGCAAATAATATCCTGGAGACCATTCAAGAAAACCTTTTCAATTCCAACTTGATTCAATAATTCCCCATAGATACATTGTTGAATGTCAAGATACTAATGAAGCATTGGCAGGATTGGTCTAAGACAAAGGCATATAACATAAACAAATTATTTAATTTAAACTTTGAACACTATTAGAAACACTTGGTTAAATCACACAACCAATGGCTTATGTTATGATGTTTCACAAATAGTATTTTCGACATGCTTCTACCACTCTCTGATGTGATTTATGCAGGCCAAATGCGACTCAGCCCAGCTCATCCTCCAGAATTAAAGCCTATAATGGATATTTATGAAATCGGTTACCAAATTAAAGCACAACAGGCTTTTCATTCTTGAGGATTGGTTCCAGCTGACTCTATTTTTGTCTTTTAGTTTTATATTAAGGAAGGTTGTTTGAAGCTCCTCATCATTTTAAGTATTCACTGTTTTTGTAATTTATATTTTTATAAATACGGCTTTCATGTATTTAGAGAGGGATTGTAAATTGTTGTAAGGAAACTTAAGGGACTCACATTATTTCATCTTTCAAGTATATTAATAGGAACGAGGAACCAATATAGTTTTCTTTCCATGAGAAGATAATTAATTTATTGGGTACTATTATCCTTATTTTATCGTTGTGTTTATATTTGATGATAGTCACATATTTTCTTTATTGTTTTTGATGTGTATGGTCTTATATATTGTGGAATACTTATCCACTATTGAAGAGTATGAAGTTGATATTCTTGAATGCATTGTAGAAACAATGAAATCTTATATACGATATGTTTTAAAACAATTAATTTGATTAACTATTTAATCAAATTAATTATTTTTCTTATATTTATTTCTTGAAATTCTATATGATCTATATTTTTAGCACATTAAAGTCTTTAAATCGTAGGATAGGGATAAGTTTAATCCCATGAAATAGATAGTTATATATATATATGTGTGTGTGTGTGTGTGTTTGTGTGTAGTACTTTCATCTCATCCACCACATCCCTTTTACTCATGATTACACTCCAAATCCCATCATATATACTTAAAGGGAAACTGGTCCCTTGATCCCCACATGGAGCCACTATTCCAAATGGATACGGAATGGTTTTTAAGTTCCTAGCTGGGTGGTTATCCCCGATGTTGAGGCACTGACATTCCAAGACTTCAGAATTTTTGGCGCTAGAAGGAGGGCCCAACTATGAATGGAAAAATGGTTTGATCCTACATCAAAAGGCCATCTTAAGAGTCACTCCCCCTCAAGGTCTCTGCCAACTTCTAGACCTCATTCCAAATCACCCACTCTTAGACCAGAAGTTGTGAAAACAACCACAAAGTCTCCTAGCACACTACCTAAGTCATTTGATCCACCTCCTTCTCAAGAGATACCTGAAGTTCAAATGTTAATTCATAAATTAGAAGGAAATTCTATTTCTAAAGAAAATCCACAACAATATGACTTATCTGAAATTATTGTTTCCTCATCTTTCCAATCCACTCACATTTTGACTCATTCCCAAAGTGAGAAACATGGGGTTACTCCATTTGAGTGTCCTCTTCCTTCCCACCGGAGAAATATGAAAAAAATTGAATATCAATCATCCACTAGTGAGATTTTGTCATCAACTCCACCTCAAACACCTTAATTTCAAACTTCATCACCATTCTTATCTCCTCCGCTTAATCCTCCCTTTCATTATCTCATATCGTAATCAACTGATGTTGATTCGACCATCAATAGTTCAAGGGTTTCTTCTTTTTCCACATAGTCAACTTATTCAACTATTATAACACCTTCTATTCAAGCTCCCATAATGGCAGGTGGGCAACAAAACCCACCAAAAACCAGACTGTGGACTAGTCCTAGAGCTGTTCAGATGGTAGCACCTCTATATCCTCTACCTAAGCATCCTCAAATATTCTTACCAAATTTTAATCCTTACGATGGATTTCCCGCTGAAGAACATCTCCATAATTTTATGTTGACCATTAATCTCAATGGAGTAGTAGAAGAAGACTGTGTAGTGCGATTATTCGCATATACCCTTGAAGGATCTGCAAGTTCATGGTATTTCTCATTACCACCAGCATCTACCACTAGTTTGGATATATTTGAACAACAATTTTTTTACTAATTTTGTTGATGATCGCACAACTGCTACTCTAATCAATGATCTATCCAATCTTAAAGCTAACCCCAATGAGAAAATCAAAGATTTCAATTCTAGGTTTAATAAATTGTTAAATAAAATTCTAGATACCTCTAAACTTAGTGTTGATGTTCAAATTGAGTCGTATATTTCTACTCTTCCTTCTAATATCACAATTTTTATAGACAAGGCTAATAGAGCCACTTTATTTGATAATTTGAAAGAATCAACTGTAGAAAAAAAGGATTATTTCCTTAGAAAAGAAAACTGCTCAATAAGAAAGAAAAACTAATAAAGTTACCTTCAAAGAGGAACCAAAGAAGAAAACTCCTAAACATCCTTTTGATATTGAAGGATTACAAAAGGTTCTTAAATCTATGTCAAATGACATGGTAGATATCAAAAAACAGTTAGTTCATTCTTCTAAAAACCTTTCCAATCTTTCAGGAGACCCCAGGCATCAAACCCTCAACCTCCTAATGTCATATCAAATGTTGAATCTAATCAAGAGGAGGAAGAGGAAGAAACAACATTATCTGCCGATGAATCCCAAGAAGAAGAAACAATTAAACTTCTAGGATTATGGGATTTTATTCTTCCAGATTCAGACGATAAAAATCGATGTGAAGCTTTTCTAGTCAGTACACAAAGTAAGGGTTTTTTAGATCCATCGCATTCAACCCAAAAACAGAAACCGTCTACACCTAATATTAAAGACAAATCTCTACCCAAAAAATCTTCCATTACACCTTCTGTCTCAATCCCATCTTCTGCAAATTCTCCATCCACATCTAAAAATCTGGTTGTTTCTGATACCATATATTATAATGTAATTGAGGATATGAAGAAGGTCAAGGCTAATTTTTCCTTATATGAAGTAGCTAAACTAAAGCTACAACATAAATATTTACTTAAAGAATTGAATGTAGTCCCTACATCTCCTTTTCCAATTGTTGTTACTTCTAAAGCTTCTAAAGGAAAAGGAAAACCTTCCATGGATATTTCTGATAAGATTGGTCCGACCAATGACATCCTTATTAGATATCGGTAAAATTCTCATACCCTTATGTTCCTTCTAACCTTTGAAATCTTCAATAAAATTGTGCATAATTTCTTAATAGATTCAAGGGCATCTTCAAATGTAATACCTTATTCAGTCTGTCTTAAACTAAAAATTTCACCCCAGAAGTCTGTTGTACATATTTTTCAACTCGACATAACCAAAGTTAAAGTATTAGGGGAAATCAATTCAGTTCTTATTAGATTTTATTCTACTGCTAAATCCTGTCAAATCATTGATGTACTGGTCGTTGATATCCCTAAATTTTACGGTTTAATTATAAGAAGAGATTGGTCAGAGACATTACATGGTTATTTCTCTACTAAATGGTCTCATCTGTGGCTTCCTTATAATGGAAAGCCTAATCAAATTCACATTTACTGAGAAAATCACATGAAATATTCAGTAACAAACTTAGATGAAGAAAATTAACCAGTTGCCTTCGCTAATAATATTCTTGGGAAATACTATTTAGATGCATTCTTTTGTAATATCAATGCACAATAATCTCCTTTTGAATTCGAATCAATTACTTCTCAAGTTGAAATTTTTTCACAGACAGTCTCATCTAGATGTGTAAATAGTTTAGATAAACTAGTAACTAAATATTTATTTTGGGCTTTATACTTTGATGTTTCTCTATCTAATGATGGTGCATGAGCAAGATGTATTTTAATAAATCCCGAAGGAGAGAAGACAATGATAGAATGCAGGTTAGAGTTTGAATGCACCAATAATATCCTTGAATACGAAGCTCTAGTTCAAGGTTTGTATAAAGTGATAAGCCTTAGTGTCAAATACCTTCAAATGTTTGGAGATTCTAAAATTGTAATTAAACAACTGAGAAACACTATCCATTATGTCTCAAGCTACTTGAAACATTATCAGTCACTCATTCAAACTCTTACTTCTCATTTTCATGTGTTTAATATCTCCCCCATCCCAAGACTTCAAAATGCTAGTGCTGATCTACTAGCTAATGTAACGTCTAGACTAATCCCATCAGAGAACTATAGTCTAGAGAGAATTTCCATTTAATTGATTTTTCATCCCTCAATTCCTGGCAATCTCACCAATTGGAACGTGTTCAACGATGACAAAGACATTTTAAGTTTCTTAACATCAGAACGGTCATATATTGGTCAAATAATCAATGAAGATGAGCACAACAAATAAATGAAACAGTTTGAAGAAAATTCCTTGCCAAAGTCTGTAGTCAAGTTCAAAGATTTATATGACTTTAAGGATATATTTAACAAGGTCACTAATTGCAAACCTCAAAGTTCAACTTTGAAGTTTGAATTTATTAAGCTTAGATCTGATATGAAACCTCAAAATTTTAATTTAGGTCTAGTACTTTCATCAAATGAAAGATTGGCCTTTATTCATCTATTAAAGAAATACAAAAATGTTTTCGCTTGCAATTATGATGATTTAAAAACTTATGATTCCTCTATCATCTAGCATACTACCCCAATGGTACCTGAAGATAAACTTGTTCAACAAAAGCTAAGGAAAATTCATCCAAATCTTGAAAATCTAGTCAAAAGTGAATTGCACAAACTCCTTAAGGCCAAAATTATTTTTCCAGTTAGGAATTCCACATGGGTTTCAAACATGGTACCTGCTAGGAAAAAGAATGTGGATATTCACATTTGCATCGATTTTAGAAATCTAAATAAAGCCTGTAAGAAAGACGATTTCCCACTTCCACCCATGGAACAAATTTTGCAGTCAGTAGTAGGTTTTGAACTAATGAACTTCCTAGATGCATTCTTAGGGTACAACCAAATCCTTATGCATCCAAATGACAAGTTGAAAAATACCTTCAGGACTAAATGGGGAACTTATGCATTTCAAAAAATGCCTTTTGGATTAATAAATGTAGGAGAAACCTTCCAACGAGCCATGGATATCGCATTTAGGGTTCTGACCAATAAAACTATGGTTGTTTACTTGGATGATATTACTATATATTCCAAGAAAAGGAGTAACCATTACTATGATTTAAAACATATTCTTGAAAGGTGTCTTAAATATGGGATTTCATTAAACCCTAAAAAGTCATACTTTGCGCTTAGTGAAGGGAAACTCCTAGGATTTATTGTATCCAAGGAAGGGATTTGTATAGATCCTGATAGGATAAATGAAATTTCTAAAATTCATTTGCCTCATAATAAGAAGTCAAAGCAATCTTTCTTAGGACAGATTAATTTTGTGAAAATATTTTCTCCGGATTTTTCCCAAATTGTTTTTCCTTTGCAAGTTATGATCAAGAAAAATTCAGTTTTTAAATGGGGACATAATGAAAAAGAATGATTTGAAAGAATCAAAGAAGCTATTATTGATTCTCCCTCTCTAATTACTTCCAACTTTTTTGATCAATTCATTTTATATACATTTGCTTCTGAGAAATCTTATGCTACTATTTGAACACGAATCAATGATAAAAAAATAGAAGCACCGATCTCCTTTTTTAGCTCAAACGTACAAGGTGCAGAACTAAATTATTTAGAAGTGGAGAAACAAGCCTTTGTTGTCTTTAAGTTCTCCTTAAAAATCATACACAAGTAATTGTCCCATTCTCAACAGTAAGACAAAATATAGCTTATTCAAAAAGAATTGGGTGAAAAGAGAGAAAATTGGGTAACTTCTCTACAATAATATGAAAAAGAAGTAAAACCTGCTAAAATGGTAAAAGTTCAAGGTTTTTGCAAACTACTTACAGGAGCTTCTAACATACCAACTAATGAGGATTCGGGTAACATTGTTCAGATATCTGAGGTATGCCTTATTAACACTAAATCTTAATACGTTGATCTCATTTTCTATTAAAGAATGGATATGCTCCACCCAAACTCAATTACAAGAGAAAAAAAGGCTTTAAGGCTGAAAGCCAATCAATATGAATTCATTGATGATGTGTTATTTCAGAAAAGCTATGACTCTATTTTGTTAAGATGCTTAGGAAAATCTGAAGCACAAACGGTTTTGCAGGAATTACACGATGGACCAGCTGGTGAAAACTTTGGAGGAGATACCACCACTAATAAAATCTTGCATGCTGGATATTACTGGCTAACCCTTTTTGAGGATACACATGCCTATGTCAAAAAATGAAAATTTTTCCAAACTGTTATAGAAGACAAAGAAAACCAGCCTTACCTCTACAACTAATCAACATTGAACAACCTTTTGAACAATGGAGATTGGATATAATTGGTGAGATTGTTCCTCACTTTTCTAAGTAACACATGTTTATCCTTACTGTTACAGATTATTTCACAAAATGGGTTGAAGCAATGCCACTTAAAGTAGCCAATTCTGATAATATTACTGAATTCATTGATCAATATATTATCACTAGGTTTGGCCTACCCAATGCACTCAATTTTTATAATGCATCTTATTTTTTAGGAAATAGTATGACTGAGTTTGCATTAAAAAGAGGATTTAAACTCAAATACTCCGCTAATTATTATCCCCAAGGAAATGGTCTAGCAGAATAAACTAATAAAAACGTCATTAGGATAATTAAGCAAATTGTTGATCAAAGTCAAAAGAATTGGCATAAATAATTTTTTCTCTTTGGGCTCATGGGAAAACCATGAAAACCTCTATTGTTACTCCTTTTAATATAGTATATGGGAAGGAGGCAATTCTCTACCCTAATCTAGTTTTTCCCTCTTCAGTGCTGGTACAATCTATCGAAGAAAAACCTATTTCTTCTTTGCAATTAATAATATTAAAATTCCTTAAATTAGAAGAAGAAAGGGATAAGTCTGAACAAACACATGATCATCATCAATAGCTAGTAAAATCTTCCTTTGATACAAGCTCAGTAGATAAGAAAAACTTTCAAATCGGAGACTTGGTCTTGAAGTGGGACAAAGCACACGAAGAGAAAGGAAAACATTGTAAATTTCAAAAATTATGGCTTGAACCATTTCAAATTGTTGAACAATTATGCCCATCAACTTTTATTTTACAATATTTACAAGGAAAGAGGGATGCTCTTCTTGTTAATGGGCTAATTCTCAAAAAAATCTTTTCTTGAAGGAACATCAGTTCTAATGTAAAATATGTAAATATCCATTTAGGTATTCTAGTGTTTGTAGAATAAATAAAGTTAAGTAACATACATATGGATATTCATCATTATCTCTAATCATTCTATGATTTTTTACTTTTCAAAACATAAAATTTTCAGGAAATAATTACGAATTTGAAGAAATTGGTTAATTATTACAAAAATATGAAATCTTTTTCCCATTAAAGTTGAAGCCACTTTCGACCTAAAACACTCATAAAATTCTTCAATCTAATTATCATTCAAAGAAGTATTCTTTAGAAAAATAAAGACTATTCAAAGCTTTAGCATCTCAAAACTGCAAATTGTTATCCAATACTCTTAAGGCATGAATGAACCTCCCCATCCAATAGTCGTACATTTTTTAGACTGTAATTCAAACAGATTATAAATTTAAAAGATACGAGGTCTCAACATGAGCTTACTTACCATGATCATGGGAAAATAATTGGTTGACATTACCATTACTGTCCACCAAACCAAGATAATGGTTATGATTATATAATTGTAAGACAAGGATTCTCATCACGAGCTAGCTTATTGAACCCTATTACAACCCATGAATGGCATTGTCATCATCCGGCTACCAAACCAGGATAGTGGCTTTTACAAGAAAAAAAAATAGTATATTACCTCTAAAGATTACAACTAAAGTGGATGGGGTCCTAGTTCATTCTCAGTTAAAAGGTAACCCTGTCAAACCTATGGACGCCTGATGGAAAAAATTGATCTACCTATGAAAAATCAAGTTCATCTAAAAAAAGCTTCAATAAACACCTACTTTATCTTTATAACTGATTAATGACTCATATGGATGATGAACATTTTTACCTATAAAAGGTTGCTAGAAAGTTACAATGAAATGAGCTTTTTTATTCAGAGAAATATTGTTTACCTAATCTTTCAAGATTTTTTTTCTTTCCTAATTATTTTTGCTTATGATCAAGTTTAAACTTCATCATTTTTCTCAAAGATAATTGGTTCTTCTAGTGAATTGCCAATTTTTGTGTCATTCAACAACCCCACATTATTATTAGAATAAGTAACTTAGTTGAATAATGGGGACCCTTTTGAATTTTAAATATAAAGTCTTTAATAGAATAGATAAAAAAAATAGAGTCTCAAAAAATTAAAATAAAAAACCATCTTAACCCTAGGTCTTAACTCTATTAATGTTTAAAAAGGACGTAAAGTTGAATAGGTCTCAAGAATTTCACATATCATTGATCACAAGTGAGTAAAATTGTTAGACTAAGTCAATGTGCGATGTGAGAGTACTTGACCTAACCCACTACGATAAAACTCCTAATTCAGTTTAAGTGAAGAAAAGGCCCCCTCACATTTGAATAATATTTCAAGTCCTGTGGATAAGTGATGCCATATTGCAAAGGGAAATATCGCATTTCACCAACATTATTGTAAACTTAAAACATCGATAAGGCACCACCCGACATCACAAAACCTTATCGCCATATTCTCATTGCATCAAATCGCAAAGGGTTAAAGCAGCATTCCCTCAAGAAATTCTAATTGCCATAAATCACACAATAAGTTCCCTACCATATCTCTTAGCAAATGTTGCTAATAACATATCACAAATGTTCACTTTGCAAAGCCACCGATGATCATATCGAAGAACTTGCGATGAGATATAATCCAATGGGATGTTGATCTATCCAAGAGGCATGTGAAACCCACATTTCTTCATTTATTATCAATTATAATGGTATTAATGGACATCGGTTGTGTGAATGATTCATTTGATTTCATTGATAATTTCAAGATTTTTGTGTTAAATGCCTATTTTCATGTTATTTTTAACATTCTTGCCATAAGTCTTGAATGTTGGGTTGTGTTATATTCTTTCCACAACTAGCCCACGTAGTTAACTGGGGGGTTTGAGGGGTGCAAGTAACCCCACTTTATGGGGTACGGGGCAGCGCCCGGAAAATTTTGGTTTTGGACCCTATGTTAGGTTGGGCGGACCCACCTATGGTTTTTTGCATGATTTTCGCACATGGTTTTGGACGCGATGGTTTTCGATCCATGGTATTGGATGCTTCGACATGTACAAATATGTATGGTAACACTAAAAGGAACATAATGAAAAATCAACCTGGTAGTCCCAGTTTTGGGATCTAGGGGAAAATCTTTGTGTATATGTGTTTTATGTGTTATGCTCTTGCATTGTTTATTTTCTGTGTTTTAGAATTCGTATGTAGGCAACTACTGTACAGAGTTAAAAACTACATTGAATGCTAAGTGTTTCTCCCTATTCTTATCACATCTTCTCTGTCACAAGCTAGTCTTGAGAACCAAAGCTTAGGCAAAATGTCGAGAGCTACAAAGAAGAACAAGAAGAACGTGGTTCCACCACCACCGACCACAACTACTATAGAAGTAACTGAAATTCCACCATTATTATTAGACACTGATGTACTATAAATGCCAGAAGTTCTGCTTGGAAAGCGATATACAAATTATTCGAGGAAGAACAACCCATTTTAGTTGTCAGATATGCTACAATGGATGATACTACAAAAGCATCTAAAAACACTTGGGTAGATGCCACCAACTCTCATCTACATTAGATAGCTTCTCGAGCAAATATAATGCCATATACAGACTTAGTCACATGGGTAATTGACAAAGTTAATATCGTTGACAAGCCTTTAATAGCCTTGAGGACATAGGCGAAGATTGGATTGTTCAGATCTGAAAACCTCTTAAATATGTACCACCTACCAGAACGCCAAAAGATATACAACGCTCAACTTATTCAAAAGTTCGCAGTATTGGCACTATGACACAAATTTGGCACTTGACACAGTTGTTGTCCTTGACGGAAACTCACTCAGATGACAAATCACAGTTCAGACTCACAGAATGAAGAAAGAGAGGTATATGTAGGTTCCCCATTAACCAAGCCACGTGTACATGCATGTTCACAGACCAAAAGGCGCATATAACATACACACACACTTTCTCGGAAGGAAAGGCACGTACATGTTGGAAAACTTAGTTTTGGTCCGTGGTATTTGGTCCATGGTATTTTGATCCATGGTATTGGTCCAAGGTATTCTGTCCGAAGGGTTGACCCCAGGTATTTGGTACAAGGTATTGGTTCAATGTGGTTTTGGTCCATGGTATTGAGTAAGGCCTAAGACTATAAAAGGAGGAGAAGATCATTAGGCAAAGGCACTCATGTATTGAATATGCTAATGAAGAGCAAGATCTAGAATACGGGTTTTTGGGTTATGGTGCACAGCTGTATCTAAATCAAGGATGAACCTTAGCGCTTGATGAAGGATAAGATCTAATGATGGGTCAAGATGTTAAGGCTTGAAGTGAAGTATCTTTATGTGTTTTGATCTTTTATCTAAATAATTGGCACATGTTATAGACTATAAATATGATGATCTGGATATAACTAAAGTCTGGAATTGTTGTAAAGATTAAATCATCATTTATAGACTTGTACATAGGTTCACTTTAGAAAAGGCATGTATACATGCTGGTTCTACATATCAAAACAACGTATACATATTAAATTTGATTTTCAGATCTGTACGCATGTTCGCCTTGAGAAAAGTGTGTACGCACACAGGTTCGACACATTGAAGTAGTGTATATCTCATAAAATATGCTTTAGCTACTTCTGGTTGCTATTACAATGTTTTGGGTTCTGGTTACTATTTTTTGGTTACTGTATTCTAGTTACAGCATTCTGAAAAACGATTTATTGATTCAGTTGTGGTTGGTGCAAAGGAGATTGACTGATCCAAATATATTTGATGTTTGAATGATGTTATTGATGGATCTAATCTGAAAATTTATGAAATGTGGTCCCTTGAAGAAAAGAGAAGGTTGTAGCCTTCTATAGGCTGGCACCTACATACTAGTAAACATATCAACTAGTACAAGAGGTAGGGGGTTGTAGCTCACTTCCAAGAGAAGCTAGAGAATGAGAGAAGGTTGTAGCCTTCTGCAGGTAGAAGCTTGTGTGCTGGTATAAGACTGCACCAGTACAAAAATTGTAAAAAAGAAGTTTCTTATTAAAAGAAGATAGAGACGATTGCAGCAGGTGGTTTTCACGCACATTGGGTTTCCACCTTATATCTTGTGTTCGTGTGTGTGGTTGTCTTTTCTATTTTACTGCACCTAGTTACTGTTTATATGGTTTTGATGCACTTATTAAAGATCAACATATGATAAATTAATTGAATCATAAGTTTGCAGGATATACGCTAGTTGCCTTAAATACAGTTGCGTATACACGCAAATTCCAATAACTGAAGTAGCGTATATGAATCTAATTATGGAAATGAAATATTATTGACTTGCTAATACTGATTCACCCCCACTCTTAGTATTATTTCCAGCAATTGGTATTAGAGCAGGTCCTTTAGAAGAAGCTTGTTCGCTTGAAGGAAGATCTATCATCATGGGTAACTACAAAAGAGAGGGATCCATTAGACCACCAATCTTTGATGGGAGAAACATTTTTTATTGGAAGGTAAGAACTACAACCTATCTTCAATCTCTTGGAACAGATGTCCGGGAAATCATGGAAGGAGGATATACATTTCCATCAACAATTCCTACAGATACGGGAGATAAAAAATAATATGAAACCAATGCAAAGGCTGTCAATACATTATTAGGGAGTTTGTCACAATTAGAATTTGTCAAAGTTATGTAGCTCAAAACCACCAAAGAAATATGGGACAAGATCATTCTAATCTATGAAGGAGACAATAAGGTAAATCATGCAAAACTACAATCTCTTAGAATTCAATATGAAACTCTCAAAATGCACAATGATAAAAGTATCGATACTTAATTCTTATGTATAGATGAGATCATTAATTGCATGAAGAACTTGTTTGAAGAGATGAAGGAAGTTACTTTAGTTGAGAAGGTTTTGAGATCCTTGTCTACTAAGTTTGAACCAAAGTATCTGCCATAGAAGAAAAGCAGGATCTTCAGACTATTACTATGACACAGCTGCACGAAATATTAACTACTTTCGAAATGAGAAAAGGAGGTCCATCATATATGAGAGAAGGCACATTCAAAGCTTTAGGAAGAGAAGAACTCAATGAACCAGGACATATTTCAAAAGGAGAGGAAGAAGCAAACTTTGTCAAGAACCTTCTATGGGGTTCTAGGAGATTCAGAGGTAAACTACCTTTCAAATTTTTTGCTTGTGGAAGAGTCGGTCATTATGCTGCCAAATGTCCTCATAAATATAAGCTTGATAAAGGTAAGGAATCAAAAAATGGAATAGAAAACAAAGTGTAAGTAAGAAGAGCTACTATACTCGTGAAGATAGCGATGGTTTATCAAATAGTGATGAAGATGAAAATAGTAATGACTATAGACTTCTAATGGCCTTTGAAGATGATGCTTTCTTGGATGCTTTAGATGAAGATGACCTTTATGAAGAGATATCTAAACTCAAAACCTATTTAGAATAAAATAATATGATTATAGATACTTTGACATTCCAACTTGCTGAAAGAGAAAAACACAATGAAAAACTAAAATGTGAAATTGTGGGTCTAAGAAAGGATATTGAGAAAACAAAAGCTCTCAATCTTAGATTTACTAAAGGATCAGAAACCTTAAATGAAATTATCAAAGTGCAGTGTTCTCCTCTGATAAAGACAGGTCTTGGATATACTGAAGAAGCATCCCAACCGCAGAAGTCGTCAACCTTTACTAAAAGCTACCTTGATGTAGCAAAGAGCAGTGAACATTTTGATAGTCGACACAAAGGCATAAAGTAGGTCACCAGGTAAATAAGGCTCAACTTATTTCAAGGATGAACAGAATCTACAAACCTTAGGTAAATCATACTCAATCTACTTCAAGAATGAGTATCAATAGCAACCACAATCACCAGGTCAATGGATTCGATAATCACAGGAACTTCTTTAATGGAAAATGTTTTTCATGTCATAACTTTAGACACAAAGCTGGTCAATGTGTTGCTTACAAGACCATCATGACTAGAGAAGCACGAAATCAAGGGAATGTGATGGGGATCATGAAACAAACCTACAATACCTTTTCCCTTCTTGAAAATGAAATAGAATGCCCTATCTACAACAACTTTGGTCACAAAGAAAATGAATGCAGGAGTAAATTTCGACAAACATCTCAGAAGGAGCAAGCTTCATTAAATCCCAAAATATGGAGAAAGAAAGAACCACAAATAGAAAGATGTGGTATAGCCTTGTATGAAAAAGGACAAGAAAATCAGTGGTACATCAACAGTGGATGCTCGAAGCACATGATAGGTGATAAAGAAAAACTTCAGGCATATAATGCCTTAGAAAAGGAAAAGAAGGTCTCATTTGGAAATGATACTCCTACTATCATAAAATGTAAAGTTTTTGTTCTATTAAAAGAAAAAGTGAAAGATGGGAATGTTATGTATGTTGATGGTCTAATGCATAACCTGTTGAGTGTCAGTCAAATGTGTGATCAAGGAAATGAAGTAGTATTTCTATCAAATGTATGTGTTGTTCGTGAGCTTGATACAGGAGAAACCGCGACCAAAGGTATAAGAACTCCAAACAACTTATATATACTCAAGGGAGGACAACAACAATTTTATCTAAGTAAAAATGATGAACACTGGCTATGGTATAGAAGATTGGTGCATCTAAGCTTCTCTCAAATAAGAAAAGCAAGCAAATTCCAGGTTGTTCCTGATCTTCCTAATATCAACATTCCAGAAAATACAATATGCAAATCATGTCAATTTGGTAAGCAAACTAGGTTGCAATTCCTTGAAAAGGAAGGATCGGCTAGTAAGCCTCTTGAACTTGTTCATACTAGTTTATGTGGTCTATCAAGGAAAAAGTCACCTCATGGAGAGGAATACTTTATATTGTTCATTGATGATTTGTCCAGAATGTGTTGGATAGGGCTTCTAAAGCATAAATATGAAGCATTTGAAAAATTCAAAGCCTTCAAACCCTTGGTTGAAAATTAATCAAATCGCAAAATCAAATGTCTTAGATCTGATCGAGGAGGGGAATCTACCTCGGATGAATTCTTTGACTTTTGTGAAGAACATGGAATAAAAATGCAATTCTCCACTACAAGGACTCCTCAACAAAATGGAGTGGTAGAAAGGATGAACAAAACTGTTCAACAAATGGCTCATGCTATGCTAGATGAGTCCAGAACTCCTACAACCTTCTGGGGTGAAGCTGCATTCACTGCCATCACTATTCTCAACAAAGAAAATGTTCGGGTAAACAACACTCAAACTCCACATGAACTTCGGTATGGTAAGACTCCTAATGTAAAATACTTCAAAGTTTTTGGAAGAAAATGTTACATCAAAAGGATTGATGAAAAAATTGGCAAGTTTGAACCCATAGCAGATGAAGACATTCTTCTTGGTTACTCTTCTCGAAGTAAAGGATATAAGTGTTATAATAAAAGACTTAGGAAAATTATTGAAATTTTTGATGTTGTGGTTGATGAAGCATGAAAAAATCCAAAGCAGGTAAAAACTAAAGATTGTGGAGAAGATGACGATTATCCTTCCACATCAAATCAGACTAATTCTAAAGAAGAAACCAATGAAGCACCAGAAGAACAAATAACGGCAGAAGAAAAGACTCCATCCAAGTATGTTTAGAAAAATCATCTAGAGACTCAAATTTTGGGACAGAAAGAGGCAGGTGTGTAGACAAGAAGAACTATTACAGAAGCTTCAAGATATCTAGCATTACTTTCCTCCATTGAACCTCAAAATGTAAATGAAGCATGCAAAGATGAATGTTGGGTCAAGGCCATGAATGAAGAACTTGAGAAAATTGAAAAGAATAATACTTGGGAATTAGTTCCTAGACCTCACGATAATAATATCATAGGAACCAAATGGATATTCAAAAACAGGCTGAATGAAAATGGTGAAGTTATTAGAAAAAGGCCAGACTTGTTTTTAAAGGATATGCTCAACAAGAAGGTATAGATTTTGAAGAAACTTTTGCACCTATTTCTAGACTTGAAGCCATAAGAATGTTCCTTTCTCTTTCTAGTTTTCAGAAATTCAAAGTATACCAAATGGATGTAAAATCTGCCTTTCTCAATGGAGACTTAGAAGAAGAAGTCTATATTGAGCAACTAGATGGATTCATTCTTGGAAATGATGCAAAACTTGTATGCAGACTCAGAAAAGCTCTCTATGGTCTAAAATAAGCTCCAAGGGCCTGGTATTACTGTCTTGACAAATATCTCCATCAACAAGGTTTTTCAAAGGGATCAACTGATAACAATTTATATACAAAGATTGACAATAATAAATTGCTAATACTTGTTGTGTATGTTGATGATATCATTTTTGGTAGCAATGAAGAAGCCATGAGTCAGAACTTTACTTCGGTAATGCAGCAAGAATTTGAAATGTCCCTGCTTGGTGATCTTACATATTTTCTTGGTCTACAAGTTCAACAAAATACAGATGGTATTTTCTGTCACAAACCAAATATCTCAAACAGATCTTGAAAAAATACGGCATGGAAGATTCTAAACCAGTATGTACCCTAATGGTAACAGGATGCAGTCTCAGCTCAAATGATGAATCAGTAGCAGTACATCAACCAACTTACAGATCCATGATTGACAATCTTCTTTATCTAACAGGTACCTGAACAGACATCATGCATGCAGTAGGAATAGTTGGAAGATTCCAAGCAAATCCAAAAGAATCACACCTTCAAGCAGTCAAAAGGATTTTCAAATATCTTCAAGGAACACAGAATTTTGGTTTATGGTATCTTACACTTCATGCATATACAGATGCAGATTGGGCAGGAAGCGTTGATGACAGAAAAAGCACTAGTAGTGGTGCATTCTATATGGGTTCCAGATTAGTGTCTTGGTTTAGCAAGAAACAAAGTTCAATTGCATTATCTATAGTTGAAGCAGAATATGTGGCTGTTGCATCTTACTGCACACAACTCCTTTGGATGATGCAAACATTGCAAGCCATTCAGATCACATGTACTCCACCCATCTCCATTCTATGTGATAATACAAGTGCCATAAGTATTTCAAAGAATCCAGTCATGCATTCCAAGACCAAGCACATACCCATCAAATATCACTTTCTACATGAACAAGTGCTTGAACAAAAGGTCAAATTGGAGTATGTTCCCTCCAAAGAATAGGTTGCTAATATATTCACCAAACCACTACCTAGAGAGACATTTGAATATCTCAAATAGAAGTTGGGAGTAGTTGATGCATCATCCTGCTATTAAAACCTATATGTTTCAGAGAAAGGTTGGTATATGCGATTTTAATGAAGCGTAGTCGTGTACATACATTGGTATCTGTGGATATAGTCACGTATATGTTGATTTGAAGAAAACAGTGGGCCAGACTCAGGAAGAAAGGGGTCTGATATGGTTCAGTGAATCATCTGCTCTGTTGGATGATGGTTACAATCTGTAGATGACACGTGGAAATATGTTGGCTCTCATAAGTTGTTGATAACTTGATGTATAACTGATTGATGATGACTCTTTTATTATATGAAATGATCAGATTTGACAGTAATCATCTGGCACAGGTTCAGGGGGAGCATATGCTTCTAATAATGCATTGTTGGCATTATCTTAGAAGATCTTGGTTCAGATTCACATAGTTGTTTTTTATTCAGGTGGAACAGGTTCAGGGGGAGAACATGGTTGCTGGTCTAGATGCTGATTAACAGATGCTGCTGATGATAGTTGTTGATGACTATCATGGTCTTGTTTCAGATATTTGGTCTTTGTTATATATGTCATGTATATCTTTTAATGTAAGTGTCATGAAATGACCTAATTTGTTATGTTTCTTGTCTTGACATGTATAAACAATTGGTATATCCCCACTTGGTTGGGAGATGGTTGCATGTATGAGCCATTGGTGATAGGAAGGTCATTTATGATGTATGTACAAAGTCATGTTCTTCTTTTAGAACACCTTTTTGCAGACCTTTCTTATATTCAAGGGGAGCATGGACTTGATCATAGGAGCTCATTCAACACACTTCAGCATATTAGAGATATCAACATGTACTCTGGGGGAGCATGACTCATTGCCCTTGATGACAAAGGGGGAGAGTGACTTAGTGTTGCCATCAAGTCCAAAGGGGGAGATTGTTGGTATTATGACTCAGATTTAGCACTATGACACATGTGTTGTCCTTGATGGCAACTCACTCAGAAGACAAATCACAGTTTAGTAGATTAACAACACAAAGCTACAGATTAGATTTCATAGAATGAGGAAAGTGAGGTATGCGTAGGTTCACCTTGACAAAGTGGCATATATAGATATATGGCCCGAGGTATTGACCCTAGGTATTGGTCCTAAGTGGTTTTGGTTCATGTTATTGAGTAAGGCCTAAGACTATAAAAGGAGGAGAAGATCCTTAGGCAGAGGGACTCAAGAATTGAATGTCTGATGAGGAGCAAGATCTAGTATACAGGTTATTGGGTTATGGTGCATAGCTGGATCTTTATCGAGGATGAAACTTAGTGCTTGATTAAGAATAAGATCTAATGTTGGGTCAAGATCTTAAGGCTTGAAGTGAATTATCTTTATGTGGTTTGATCATTTATCTGAATAACTGGCGTATGTTGTAGTCTGTAAATATGATGATCTAGGTATAACTAAAGTCTAGAATTGTTGTCATGTTTAAATCATCATTTACAGATCTGTACGCAGGTTTCACTTTATAAAAGGTGCATATACATGCTGGTTTTGCATATCAAAACAGTGTATACATCTTAAATTTGATTTGTAGATCTGTACGCAGGTTCACCTGGAGAAAAGAGCGTATACACGTAGGTTCGACACATGGAAGTAGCGTATACCTTATAAAATATGTTTTAGCTGCTCCTATTTGCTGTTGTAGTGTTCTGGGTTCTGGCTTGGGTTCTGGTTACTGTATTTTGGTTACAACATTCTGAAGGAACAGATTGAAGGGTTGTCAAAGTGATTGATTGATTCAGTTGTGGTTGGTGCAAAAGAGATTGGTTCATGTAGATATATTTGATGATTGAATGATGGATCCAGTCTGAAAATTTATGAAATTCAGTCCCTGGAAGAAAAGAGAAGGTTGTAGCCTTCTGTAGGCTGGCACCTACATACTACTAAACATATCAACTAGTACAAGAGCTAGGGGGTTGTATCTCCCTTCCAGGAGAAGCTGGAGAATGAGAGAAGGTTGTAGCCTTCTGTAGGTAGAAGCCTGCGTACTGGTATAAGACTACACTAGTACAAAAATTGTAAAAAGAAGTTTCTTATTATTAAAAAGAAGATAGAGACGATTGCAGCAGGTGGTTTTCACCCACATTGGGTTTCCACCTTATATCTTGTGTTCATGTGTGTGTTTGTCTGTTTTGTTTTTACTGCACTTGGTTACTATTTATATGGTTCTGATGTACTGATTAAATATCAACATATGATAAATTAACTGAATCATAAGTTTTCTAGATATACGCTAGTTGCCTTAAACACAGTTGCATATGCACGCAAGTTCCATTAATGGAAGTAGTGTATATGAATTTGATTATCGAAATGAAAAGTTATTGACTTGCTAATAATGATTCACCCCCCCTCAGTATTATTTCCACTAGTAAAGACTCCGTGTTTTTTGGGTGCAGAGCACGAAGATTGTAAATGAGTCATAGGGTTTTCTGCCCTTATTTTTGTAATGTAATGTCAGCTTTAGAGATCTACCCATGGTCCACAGACCATGGGATTGTATAAATAGAGCAAGGCTCTAATTTATTAAGGAGAGAACTAATGGAGGAATGAAGGATAAAGAATTGAGTCTTAGTTGAAGAGTAGAGTCGAGTCTTTGGGTCGTAGAGTAGGAGAAGGCTTTGCAGCTAAGTAAGTAGAGGCTTAGTAGTCCATAGCTGAGTGTGTAGACCCCTGCAACTAAGTGCGCAGGGCGAGTTGAGTCTGTAACTTTTGGAGAAGTAATAAAGAAAAGTTTTACATAATTTTTGTGTATCTTTTTCCTGTTTTGTGCATTGAATGCATCAGATATAAATTTCATTTCTATAGTTTATATGATACGTGAAATTATATGAATGTGTTGATAAAGTGAATATAAGATAAATTATCTGTTTATGTGAAGATAACTAACTATTATAAGGAGATAAGTAAGATCCGCAGTGTAACTTAGGGAAAGAGCGCAAATCACTACCTTAGCAGTGCAAAAGCACTTTAGTCCCTGGTTAGGGTTGCACGAAGGACATTATAACAGGTCGTGAAGGCCTCACAGGTTAGGATAGTGCATGAAGTGACCTACGCGAAGCTATTCACAGTTGGACTAAACTGACCCTTCAAACATCTCAAGGGTGCAAAAACTTGGTTCTAGCGTCCCCCCATACTGCTTTGGGTGAGACCTTAGTCCGTGCTCTGCGAGCTATTGCCGAAAGGGCCAGTAGTGTAGGAATTTGTTTGGATAATTAATTCTGAACCCGGGTTAGGCCCCCTCAAGGTAACACTTCCAACATTCAACCTTCCCTCTTCTTTGGTGGCTGTGAATTGGAGGACCCCTTAGGTGAGCAACCAGAGATTTTTGAAGAAACTAAAGGGGGAGAAGAAGAAGGAGAACCCATTCCAACTGACCTAATGACTGAAAATAGAAATGACAGAGGAGATAGAGAAAGAATTGAGGGTGTTTTTTCCATCAGAGAAACCAATGGGGATGCCAAGAAGAAAAACATAAGCCCCTATGCTCTTCCTCACTTCCATGGAATAACCTTAGAAGATCCATATACTTTCTTGTTTGAGTTCACTGTCATATGCAGAACTTATGATTACACAATTGATGATCAGAAGTTGAAATTATTCCCATCCACTCTCAAGGATGCAACTCTCCACTGGTTCATGGGTTTACCTGGAGATAGCATCACAACCTGGGATCAGATGCAACAATCCTTCAACAACAAGTATCAAGATTGCATTAGGTCCAAAGATACTAAAGATGAAATTTTTAGAATGACTTTAGGACATGATGAGTCCTTAGAAGATTATGAGGAAATATTCCAGCTTAGCTACAAAAGGGCTAGGTGCACACTTGATCCTGAGCCACTGAAGCTTTTCCTACTCAGGGGGGTCAGGGAAGATCTTCTGGATACTCTAAACCTACTAACAAGATGGGACATCTACCAGCTACCCAATGAAGATATCAACACTGTTTTTAAGAACCATTCTAGGGTAGCTAGGAAAAAGGGTAGGGGTAGTCAACCAATAGCCAACTCATCCTCTTCCAACACATCCATAAAAGGTGAAATTGGAAATATGTTGGAAGATTTCAAGAGTGAAATGTTGAAAACCCTTGCCCTACAAATGGATTCTATCCACATGAAGAGAAAGCATGAGGAAGCAGAGAGAGCATTAGCCATTTTCTACCCTAGATGCACAAAGAGGACCCTAGGAATGAATGTCCATTAAACCTTATAGTGATCTGCTTGGTCTGTGAAGAAAACCACTCCACAGACAAGTGCCCTTCTCTACATGGACTAAAATATGTGTATCAAGGAATTGAAAGGGTGACTAAACAACTCTGCTACACAAATCAAAGGTGGCCTCATGGACCTCGACTGTACCAACAGGGCATGTAAGGGTCATCCTATGCATATTACAACCCTAACCAAAACACAACCATTCCCTCTTGGGGGCCCCCTTCTCATCCCTCCTGGTCTATACCTTCTCCTTGGTCTTTTGCACCTCAGTACCATTCCCAACCAACCAACCAACCATTTTAGCCATATAATCCTCCATAACCTCAGTGGAATGCACCACCCCAGGGGTGGAGGCTACCATACAACAATGCTTCAACTTTATTGCCTTCACCTCCCACTCAACCACAACTTTTACACCTTGCTTCACCTAAACAACCTCAGATGCCTGCCCAGCCAAATCTGAACCCAAACAATAGACAAGAACATGAAGTATACAGTGGAGAGACATCCTACCCTACTTATGTTGTGGAAATTCACGAAATCAGCCTAAGGTATGGGAGATTACTCCCGAGCAACCAACCTCCATCTCTAGCTAGGGAGAGTGAGGAGGAAAGAGAGGAAAGTATGCCTAGAGTGAATCCACTACCCTTTCCTAAAATATTAACTCATCCAGTCCAGTCTACCTAAGATGAGAATGAGCTTTTGGGTTAATTGAAAAATCTATGTGTCAAAATTCCAGTTCTCCAAGCCATTAAGGATGTACCTATTTACAACAAACATGCAGGGAGGAAAAAAAGAGACATGCCTACCATTAATGCCATTGGAAAACTATCTGACTTAATGTTGGGGCATGTAATTTTCCTAAAGTATTTAGATGCTAGAATCCCTGTAGTAGATGTACGCATCAATGGCACCATTGTCCCACACACCTTGATTGATCTTGGGGTTGCCATTAATGTAATGACTAAGGACACCATGCTCAAGCTAAATCTCCAGGGTTCATTAAGAAAGACCACAACAATCTTGTAGCTGGCAGACCATTCCAAAGTGGCCCCTGAGGGGATTATTGAGGATGTGATGGTCTCCATTGACTCCTGGGAGTACCCTACAGACTTCCTAGTTCTCCAGCCTAAGGCCAAGCTTAATGGTTATCCTCTCATACTTGGGAGACCTTGGTTAGCCACTGTCGATGCCTACATCAGCTACAGGGCTGGAAACATGACTATAAAAAATGGGCAGTTGTCCAAGCAATTGGTATTGTACCCTCCTGCTCATCCATATTTAGAACATGATTTACCTTTATGGCTAGAAGAGGAGGAAGAAGATGAAGTCTACTCAGCCCAACTCTATACCCTAGAAGCTTCCATGGGAGGAGGACAGATGGATGAAGATGATTTGATTGAGCACATACTCCAAAATCCAACTCCCAACACCTTGTCCTTAGAGGAATCAGTAAAGGAAACCAAGAGCAACCATCAGATTGATCTATGCTTAGCTAATTCAAGCCCTACTCATGTCAAGACAATAGAGTTCAGCCCTGAAAGAACTTTGAAATCAACCCCTCTTTCTATACACCAAGAAGAAGAGTTTGTGTAACATGCTAAGGGAATATCTGGATGCCTTTGCTTGGAGTTACAAATAAATTAAGGGAGAGCACCCCTCGGTGTGTACTCACGACATTTATATCAAAGAAGGTTTCAAACCAGTCTGACAACCCCAAAGGAGAATGAATCAAACTCTCAAGGATATAGTCAAAGAAGAACTGTAAAATCTGTTGGATGCAGGATTCATTTACCCTATCTCGGACAGTGAGCGGGTTTCTCCTTTGGTGTTGGTTCTAAAGAAAAATGGGAAGTGGAGGATTTGTGTTGATTATAGAGAGTTAAACAAAGCAAGAAAGAAGGACCATTTCCCTCTACCTTTTATGAACCAAGTGTTAGATGGCTTGGAAGGGAAACAATTCTTCTTTTTCTTAGGTGGGTTCAACAGATACAATCAAATATAGATTAGCCCAGAGGACCAGGATAAAACCACCTTCACCTATACTTGGGGTACTTTCGCTTATAGGGTCCTTCCTTTTGGCCTAAATGTACCTGCCACTTTTCAGAGGGCAATCCTGAGTATCTTTGCTGAGCTACTCCATGATGCAATGGAAATTTGTATGGATTATTTTACACCTATGGGTGTGATTTCTAGGAGGCTTTGTCCAATTGGGTTAGGTGCTGAACAAATGCATTGAAATGAACTTGTCCCTTAGTCCCAAAAAATGTGAGTTCTTGATGATTGCAGGGACTGTTCTAGGTCATTCAATATCCTAGAAAGGATTGCAGGTAGACCCAAATAAGATAGCCATCATCCAAAGGGTCCCAACTCCGAAAAATAGAGGGATGTTAGAAGTTTTCTAGGTTTAGCTGGATACTATAAGAGATTTATAAAAGACTTCATCAAGTTAGCTTTTCCTTTATTTGGGTTATTGGCCAAAGACTCTGAATTTTTATGGTTAGAAAGTTGTCAAGAGGCCTTGGACACCCTAAAGGACAAGTTTACTACTGCACCTATTCTTCGAGGCCCAAATTGGGCTCTTCCTTTCCATATACATGCTGATGTCTCTCACAAAGCCATAGGAGCAGCTCTAGGCCAAATAGAAGATAAGCTACCTTATGCCATCTACTTCATCAATAAGAATCTGTCAAAAGGAAAACTAAACTACATAGTGACTGAAAAGGAGCTCTTAGTTGTTGTGCATTCATTGAACAAATTTAGGCATTACATTACAGGTTACCAACAATTTGTACATACTAACCATGCTGCAATTAAATACTTGATGAATAAACTTGGTGTAAATTCCCAGATTATTAGATGGTTACTTTTATTGCAGCAATTTGATTTAACTAGTATTGATAAGCCTGGAAAAGAGAATGCTATTGAAGAATTTTTATCTAGATTGAATTTGCCTGCAAGGGAGGAAGAAATGGCTGATGATTAGTTACTGGATGAACACTTATTCACCATTTCAGTTCTCTGTCCATGGTTTGATGACATATAAAATTACTTGGTGTCTTGACAATTTCGACCAAATTTGTCCTCTAGGGAAAAGAGCAATATTGTAAGGAAGAGCACCCCATCCACTTGGATTAGGGGCAACCTCTTCAAACTAGGCCCAGATCAAATTCTGAGAAGATGTGTCACGGAGGAGGAAGTTTTTGACATCCTTCTGACCTGTAATGATGGGCCTTGTGGAGGTCACTTTGCAGCCAAAAGAACAACATTCAAGGTACTACAAGCTGGTTATTACTAGCCCACTCTTCACCAAGATGTGAGGAGGTATATTAGTCATTGCGATTGGTGCCAAAGGATGGGGAAACCTACCCTAAGGGATGAAATGCCTCTACAACCTCAAGTGAATTTCGAGCCATTTGACAAGTGGGGCATGGATTTCATTGGATCCATTAAGCCTCCATCTAGGAAAAAGCAGTACATCATTGTGTGCATTGACTATTTAACTAAGTGGGTTGAAGTCAAGGCCATCAAAGTGAAAAAAAATAAGAGAAAGTGGTTGAATTCTTAAGGGAAATTGTATTTTATAAGTTTGGGTACCTTACAGAATTGGTCATTGATCAAGGCAGTCAGTTTACATCTCACATGATTGAAAATTTGTTAAGCCAGCACAAGATCAAGCATAGAAAATCCACTCCTTACCATGCACAAGCTAATGGGCAAGTGGAGGTAGCCAACAGAGCATTGGAAGGAATTATGACCAAAGTGATTAGCAATAGTAGAAAGGATTGGGTAGATAGATTAGTTGAAGCCACTTGGGCCTACAATACCACCTGGAAGACCATCACTAGACTCGCTCCTTATGATCTGGTCTATGGGAAGAAGGCCCTGCTGTCCATTGAATTTGAGTACAACACCTTAAGAATGGAAACACAACTAGATCTAGATCTCACCATGTCACAACAAGAAAGATTACTCCAGCTGAATGGGTTAGATGAATTTAGGATGTAGGATCTCCTGCACATAGAGGTGACTCAAGTTTAAAGGAAGATTTGGCATGACAAGAACATAAAGGAAAAATAGTTTCAAGAAGGTGATTGGGCTTTGTTGTATGATTCCAGATACAATTATTTTAAAGGCAAGTTAATGACTATATTGTTAGGGCCTTATGTCATAGAAAAATGTCAAGATAATGGTTCAGTACAGATAAGAACCATTGATGCAGAAGCTATCGCTTTACTTGTCAATGGGTATAGATTTAAGGTCTACAAGAAGCCCTTGTTAAATCAATAATTCATCAATGGCATCAGCAAGACAATCATGGTGGTGGAGCAAGTCTCAGCTTCCACCCCATCATGTCCCTAAAAAAAGAAAAAAAAAAGAGAAAAAGGAGAAAAAAGAAAAAGAAAAAAATAAACAGATTTAGGTGAAAACCTCCATGAGGCACCTGAGCCCCACTGTTGTGTTGAAAACCTCTTGGGGCAGCTCAACAATGTTGGAAAACTAAAAAATAAAAATATCTCTAGGTGAAAACCTCTTTTGAGGCACCCAGGGCAGGCAGCTAGGATGAAAACCTCCTTAGAGGCAGACTAGTTGTTTTAAAAAAAAAGAGAATTTTTTTTTTGGAAATATTGTTTACAGGTCAGCAGGAGGAGGATCAACGTATCTGAAGAGGAACAAAAGGACCTACAAAATCCATATTTTAATCCTCCATCTCATATTATTCATTATTTTATCCATCATTCCATTTATGAACTCCTCCATCTCAGACTACACAATCTCTGTGTTTTCTATAAGATTCCCTAGAAACCTACATGAGTTTCCTATAGTAATTACAGTGGCTTTGAAATCCCAATAAAAGTGATCCTAGAGCAAAGGGGATAACAAGCCTGTGTCTAAAATAAAATACAACATTCACTCCACCACATCATCACCATGCCTTTCAACACCATGTTAGCCCTACATCCATCCAATAAGTCAATTAAAAAAATATACAATTTTCAAAAAGAAGAAAAAAAACATAAGAAGTGTGAGAACAAAGGACAGAAGGACAATACCTGAAGGCTATACCTCTCACCTACCATTCACTATAACCCTTCTCTACTCATGTCAACAATCCTCATCCTCCAGAAGTGAAAAAAAGTATGAAAGTTTAGGGGAGAGGCAACTACAAGACATCATGTAGGTTTCCTGTAGGAAATCCTGTGCAGCCTATCCCACAAAGAAAACTTCTTAGGGTTGCATCCGTCTTTAGCAAAAAGATTCCAAGGTTGAGGAAGCTCCTCTAGAGCTTAGCAACAACAGTAAGATCACGACATCACTCTCCAATACCTGCACATCAAAAGAAACCAACATCAAAAGTGGCCAATACAAAGAAGGATATGCAACAAATACACAACATAGGAAATCATTCTCTAGCATGCATCATCATCAAAGCATCTTACCCACAGGTATGTCATCTTACTGATGCTCTCTCATTAGCAAGATATAATAAAAAATGTAGGATTACACAAGAGTTGGTTTTATAAGAAAAGGTGGCTAGTTAACTTGGCCACCTTCGACCAGTCGATGAGGAGAAAACAATTAGACCACTCCACACATGGCAATAGTCAAATCAGAAGAAAAAGGAGATAAGGCCAAAAATGGTTAAGTTACAGAGGAATGAAGTGGGAGATGATTACGAGGTAAGTGGAATGATGGACTGATAGTGGGAGCAATGGTCCAAAAGGAGGTGCTTGTACTTAGATAGCCAACACACCATCCCACACGATCATCCATATAAGGAAATAAAACACTGATTCCCACACTAAAATAGCATTAGAAATCTTGAGAATTCATCGAAAAGAGGTTGCCTTAGCCTTCTTGAAGTAGCACCTACAGGAGACAGTGAGAATTTTGCAGCTCAGGAGACCTACAAGATCCTACAGGAAAACCTACAGGATACAGAGCAGTCAATCTACAAGATTATAATTAGGCATTAAGGGAGGAGAAATCAAAGGTTGTCCTCAATAGAACTTAACCAGTGAGGTAGGAGCTATACCCTCCATGTTTTCCAGTTAAAAAGAAGAGAAAATCCTCATTTGATTAAGGAAATTGCAGTCTAGGAGAATTATATTGCAAAGTTAACATTTAAATCTCTCGCCCACCAGAATTCTTGAATTATATCCATAAAATCCTCCACAATTACCAAGGAAAGATGACAGGAGTTTTTAACAAGAGAACCCACAAATACAGTAAGAATTCATTAGCATCCTCTTGTAGTAGAAATTTTCGCAAGGCACCAATCGATGGGGTCTTTGAGAGGATGAGAAGATACGATGATGAGGTGTCTAGAGACTTTTCTCTCTCACTCATACCCCTCACTAGGACCCATGCCATTGCTGTGGTGGACAACCTATAAAAAGTAAACACCCCTGAAGTTATAAGCAGAATCACCACACTCCCTCTAGGGTTACCTTGGAGAAAATAAGATAAGGGTAACAATACCCTTACAAAGAAGAAATTCTTTTGGATGGGGAGGAGCAAATGGAAGAAAAAAATGGGGTCAGAAGAGAAAGAATTCCATACCCTTGAAATGAAGTTAGTTTCCACCTCATTAAATACATATCATGTGAAGGGAGATACCGTGTGGTGTATGGATACCACTTCAGATTCCTCCAAGAACTGAGATTTGTTGCAGATACACCTCCTCAAAACAAATTAAGTATGCCCTACTTTCTTCTTCAATCAATGATAGATGTGAGCATCAAAGTGCAGGAGGGAAAACATCAACAACTAGCCCATCATGGGATGATCAAACTTATCCTAGAAGATGCTCTACAAAATCTAAGACTCCCTATTACATGGACAACTTTTAGAGACATGCAGACAGAGGGAGAAATTCAAGCTCTTGGATATGACAAAAGCCCCACTGCTAGTGAGAGGGATGAAGAAACATAAGGAGAAAATGAAGAGGAAACAAAGGAGGAAAAATATGAAGGAAAGGAGGAGGAAAATGAAGAAGAGACAAAAGAGGAAACAAAAGAAGAGACATATGAGTAGAGTGAGGAAGAAGAGAAAGAGAGAGGCAGGGATGATAAGGAGAATGGAAAGGGGGAAATATAATAGAAGGAAGCATAGAAGTCTACAGTTCAAGGAAAAGAAGGGGAAGAACCACCAAGGGTATCTCCAAAACCCACTGAGAAAGAGGCAACAACTACTCTTACTTCCCTAAGTACACTTATCAAGTCAAAAGGGAAGAGGCAAAGACAAACCAAACTGTAACTCAAAACAAGGAAGAGCAAAAGGATTAGGCAGGGAAGACCTCAAACCCCAAACAAAACTCCTATTGTCATTGAAGACTCACCAAAGCAACAAGAAAAGGCAACTCCTCTAGAGAAAAATCAAGGAGAAGGATCATCAAGACAAACCTCTCCCAAATCTCCCATCACTTATGTTAGGAGGCATGTCACAAGGTCAACCTCATCAATGGGAAAAGGTCTCCTATAGGAGACACAGAAAGACCTACAGGAAGTAGAGGCCATCCTACAGGAAAATCTGTTAAAACTATAGGAAACTCAAAAAATGGACCAAGAAGGTATCACTCAACAAGAAACAAAGAAGGAAGACCCAGAACTTAGAGAACCTAGTCCACAACCCAACCTCAACTCTTACTACAGGTTCATTGAAGGGGGTAGGGTCATCCCACAAAATTTTGCCATCCCCTTATTATTTGAACTTGAGAAAGAGAGGGAAAGGACACACAGGTGGATGCAAATCGACGAATCAAAAGGAGTGGAGGATGTAGGCCACATGGAGGAGAAATTGATCATGGATGAATCATGAGGAGGCAAAAGCTATAGAGATGAAAAAGGTAATGAAAATAGAAGAGACAAAACCCCTCATGATCAGGGCTGAAGAATATAATCCAATTGCTTTCGTCAGCACCTACAAACTCATTGTAAATGATCCTAAGCTTGCACCTAGGTACCTTGCTGCACAAGAACAAGAAGTCACACACTTTGAAGACATGTTTAGATTTCTAGGAGATGACATCATGCAAGCTTGCCAAAGGAGGTGGAACACCTTTCCTCACGACTTGAAAATCAGAGAATACCATTCTCCTCAAAGAATGAGAGAGGCACTAAATAGAACACCCATGTATAAGAAGACTCTACAAAGACTCAAAGTCAATTGGATTGGCTTAAGACTCAGTCCACCATTTCTTTTAGGAATGTTAGAAGGGAGGAGAGAAGAAGAAGAAAGAAATAAGAGGGAAGAGATAGAGACGAAGGCAGGTTTTTATTCATAGGAGGAATAAACTACAGCAGAAGCATGGGATGTTAGGGAGGTCACCAGAGCAATAAAGGACATGGATATAGATTAAGTTGCTCAGAGGATGAGAAACACTTTCAGTAGGGGGTGATGATGAGCCTCATCATTGGGTAACTATATGGACCTTAATACACCTCCAAGCTTACTAAAATCAACTCTTCTAATAATTCCTTACATGTTTTAATTATATTTTGCTTAATGAGATGAGTAAAAGTAAGATGTTATGTCTTGTGGTCTAATGTGCATTGAATGCAGTTTTTGAGAGAAAATCATGGAAATTTTGGCTAATTAAGGGCAGAAAATCGAATGAGACAAGGAGGAGATATTATAGGAGATAGATCCTCATTAAATCCTCACTCATTCAAATATTCCTCAATCAAATCACACTAGCTCGGAGTTGCAAGTGACCGAGTCATGGAGATCATGGGTAGCCGAGCCAGTGACAGTTAAGAACCAGTTCATCTTGAGTTTGGGAGGCAAGCCTCCCTAGATTTAAGGAAGTTGTTGGAGACTTTAGTTGTATAAATAAGGAGGCCTAGAGCCTCATTAGGATTCAGATTTTTTATGTAAGAGCACTAAGCATTTTTGAGTTAAAGAATTGTGGCAAAACATTTCTATGTAATTTTTTGATATGATAATGGGAATGAGCATTTCCTTGATCAAGCACTGAGTTGACTCAGAGGGTTGAAACTCTTAGGTTCGGGCCCAACCCTACCAGCAAAGGCTCCTCTTATTGTACTTGTATTCATAGGTTATTTCATAGGTTAATTGTTGAATTGATTTTAGCATTGTTTCCTTGCAAGTAGTGGTAAATTTGATTAGTTTGCTTCCATTTGTGCATAGCTTTAGCAATAGTTTTAGAGAGGTAAAGGAATACCAAAAAGGTTGATAGTAGGTGGATTTTTCCTCACTCCTCCCTTTAGGGACCATGTTTGAGGAAAAACTCCTATTCAACCCTAAAAAGACAAAATTTTGCGTTCTTATGGAATTTAGGGTTTTCTGCTACTTAGGCCAACATCTTTTTAGTTTTCAAGAATAGGTTTCAGTTGTCATTTATGATATCCCCAACTTTGCATTAGATCTCATGGTGTTCCACAATATTCTACAAGTATTTCCATGCATGAACTAGGCAACTAAATAATGAAATTCCATTTTCTCAAGTTGATTGGAAATATTCCTTGTTTGATATGATTCATGGATAAATGTGAGTGATGTATGTATTGCAGGAAGATCTCATGTCAGAAATCTCAGCCTAACCTCATCCATCCATGATCACCAAAGCAGTAATTTCAAACACCAATTCATCATTCCATAAGAGTGACTTTCTAGGTTTGTTGAGCAAATCCAACCATCTTACAAAATCTATTTTGAACCCTGAAGAAGTCCTAGCCACTCCCTTGCCTTATTTCTTCCACCCTTCACCTTCCTTAAGCCCTATACCTTCCAAATCACTCCTATTGCTCTCGGCCGGACCTTGTAAGAATATAGGGGATCTTTTAGGAGCATTAGGACATCTTGTAGGACGACTTGTAGTGGCCGGTTTTGAGGCTGATTTGTGGAAAAAGATTCCAGGGAGATTGGAGAAGACCCATACTCACCTCCCAAGCCATATGACCTTTCACAAACATATCTAACCCACCTTCCACATCACCAAGAAGATTTGGCATTCACATTTTCACAAAAAAGGATAAGAATAAAAAAGAGTTATTTTGTTCATTCATATGCACAACAGTAAAATGTTTGGTTATTTCAGATTGCATGTCTAGGACAGTTTGGATTACAAACATGTTAGCTTAGAATTCTTCTAAAGCAAGATCACTTAGCAATTAGTTAGATGAGTGGTGTGTTTAAAGCATTTATTTCAGTTTTTCATTATTGCAGTAGACAATATTTCCATTCTTCCAATTAGGGTAAAATTCCCATTTCTTCATTGGTAATCAAACTTCTTCTGAATCAATAGAAGGCTGGTTTGAGAAACCATACTGGTCTATCACTAGCTCAATAGTGACAAAGAGTGGACCCATCACATCTGCTTATGTATACATCACTGCCACCTCCAAGTTTGTACGAACCCTAGGTTGATAAAGTAAAGTTGGTAACCCTAGGAGTTGCAACATTCTTGCTGCAATACTGGTGCTCATTAGAAGAACACATGCAAATGATATGGATACCATATTGATTCGGACTTATCTAGGAATCTGGACACGTATGGGGATGCATTGCATCTGGGTCCATTCGAATTTTTGGAGAAATCTGGGACCATCTACTTGTTGGACAAGTCTAGAGTCATCCAGATATCTGAGACAATCTGCTTGTTGGAAGAATCTAGACTCATCTGAATATCTAAGTCATCCAGGAGTTGAACTCTTTGCAAATTAGGTAAATACGCAAATCTAGATCTTTTCTAGAAAGCATAATGTTAAGATTCTATTTGGAGGAAGGGTTCCATGCAAATGAAGGAGTATTAGAGAATTCAAAGTAGTTGCACAAGTTCAAACAGGGAAAAACATTAGATCCAAATATATTTTCTCACATGTCACAATTCTAGTGTTATTTTGTTCCATACATAGAATCCAACATTCACCCCTATAATTTGTTTACAAAGGAAAAGAAGGAAAAACACCCCAGACCCCAGATTTAGTTCCATACTAAGTATAGGTGGTAATGTGATAGATGGAAGAACTCTATTGGATGTCGATGATGAGTTGGATGATGAGTTGGAATATAGGTGGTGGTGACATCAACATGATGATGAGGCAAGTGACATGTGGCAGAAAATTTTGGCATTTTTTGGGTGGCCAAGTGGCCTATTTCCATATTACACATGGCACCACTTAGAGGAAGCTACCTGGAAAGATGGTGTCATCATGATGTAAGCATGACATCAGTTGATTATGTGGCACATTATCAGGATTCATGCTAAGGGGTCAGTTTATTAGTAGTTTGATGTGTTAAGGAATTTTCTGAAAAATATGTATGACTAGGTAGTAGGGACAAAACAAGCTTAAGAGCATCAAGAGTACCTAGAATCCAAATTCAAAGAAATGTATATCACTTTTAAGAGTACTTGGATATTGAATTCTTTGAATCCATCTAGACTATCCAAGATCCGACTTTAAGGACAAATGCCAAATCTAAAAAAACCTAGATACTAGATGCAATGCATAAAGGTTCCATAAGTGGAAAAGGTTCCATATATTTTGCATGGGTCTCATTCTAGATTGTAACAAGCCAAGTCTCCATTCAACACAAACACAAATATCCATATCACAAGGTTTAAAACTGAGAATTTAGGAGCGTCAGGGGTCTAGGCCTCTTGGAAAAATTGCGCATTGAATGACAAAATGCAAACCTGATGGAATTTTAATGAATTTGGAGTTTGGAGTTATTATGTGTTGGAGCTATGTGTGTACAATTTTTTTTTATGTCTCGATCTATTCAAACAAAAGAGTGCAATTTGGTGTTCCCAAAATTTGGCAATTCATATTAAAAAAAGGTGACCAGTGAATCTGAAAAGGCATGAATCTGAACTAATTTAACTCCTGATAATTATGAATAGGAAAAGACACAAATGAGATTGATATAAACTGATGCTTTGAGTTGTAATTTATATTTTTTTTCTCTTGTTTTAATCAAAGTAACAATGTGAGAGAAAGATATAAATAATGGACACAAAAAGCTAGTGGGAAAGCTATCAAATGTAAAAAATATGAAGTAGATACATAACATAAGGACAAAACAAAGAATGTAAGTGGACATTGGGTGAAAACAAAAGCTATTGTGTATAAGAAAATTGTAGAGGATAAAAAACAAAGAGGGTACTACAAAGAGAATATCAAGTAAGCCAATTAGAACAAATATTAGCATCATTTATCAGGGGATTAGAGTCTCCTTCAAGTAGCTTCATGAAAAAGGTCAACAGGTTGGTGCCTGTAAATAGTTGGAGTTGGTGCTTCCAACAAGTGGGTGCTAGCAAAGAAAAATATGTTGGAGCCTCCTATAGCTTGGTTCCTACACAATATGATATAAAAAGAAGTTGTTCCTTGCTTTTTCAACAAAATTAAAATGAAGATTGGTGGTTTACTCCATTTATGGGTTTCCATGTAAAAATTAGTGTCTCATAGGTGTATTATGTTTTTGGTATGGCTGTGTGATTTATGCATTATTTTTCCCCTGAATAAAAATACAATTTCATTTCAACTTTTGTAAAAGGGATCAAATTTACATTTTGCATATGTTAAAAGCATTCAAAATCTGCAACCTTATGACTTAGGAGCAGGGTAAAAAAATAAAAATAGAAAATACAAAGGAGAAGATCAAGTGATATAAAAATCACTTATCTTCTCTTTATTTCCTTTCCTTGTCTGAACCTTCTACCATCCCCCTATAGGATGTTCAACAAACACCATTTCCATATCATTCTTGGTCACCTCTGGTGGTCATTCTTTGTCAGAATATGATAGTTCTGAAATATGGACTCTCTTTGTTCTTGCCATCCCATCTTCCTTTTCAACCACCAATTCCTAATATTCCACTACATGGATCGGTTCTATTTCTGATTTTTTTTTCATATGAGGTGAATGTTCATCATGAACATGGGTATTCTTATCTTATTTTTATGAAAAATCCTTCTTGATTTTCCCTTCTTCTTTTCCAGGTAATTTGGATCAAAAGGTTTCCAACCCTTTTCTTTTAGTGTCCTACCTCTTTTTATTTTTTGGTGGATTTACCCTTCATCACTAGAGAGGAGAGCTTGCCTATACCCCGAGAAAATCACGAGGTTGCTATGGTATGAACTCGGTACAATCAAGAGTTGATGTAGTCGATTCCACCTTGGTTGAAGTGCTATATCCCATAGCAACAACTGCTTGTTGAATAGGTTGCTTTGCTCTTATTATGAGGGTTAATGAATGAAACGTGGGTGGTGATCAATTCTCCTTTCTCCTTGGCTTTCTCTTTGGTTGGGAAATAAATCTCTTTCCATCAGCCAAGGAGTAGTCCCTCCTACATCTTTTCTTATCTCCTTGAACAACAAGGGTTAGGAAATCCACCATGTCCTATAATATCATCCTTCTCTCCTTGGATCATAAATCCATCTTTTCAGACCAATGGCAAGGACAAACAAAATTAATAAAAAAGTACAAGGGAAAGCATAATAGCAAGCACTGATGGAAATGACAGTAGTAAGGACAAGCATAGTTGTAGTGATGGGTCTCGAGTCTGTGAGATAACAAGCTTGGTGGGATAACTTATCAGTGTCTAAAGCCTAGTGTGGCTTGCTTTGTCTAGTTAGTCTGACTTGGATGGATTGGATTTTTAGATCTGCTACTCGTGATTCTCAAAATGAAATAGGCCCCACACCTGGTTCAGATGCTTTCACTCGATCAACCAAAACTTCTGGTGCTTACTTTGTCGCTACCACCTATGTTGCTGCCTTCTTGACTGCTTGTGTTATCTATTGCTTTATGCTTGGTGGCTTTTCAATTTAAATACCAAACAATAGACATGGACACCTAGTTTCAATACTTACCTGAATGATATGGACTCTACGGGGTTTCATGTACGAAATCATAGTTACACAACACTTACCCTGACAGAACCACAATTCATACACCACCTCAAATGTGCGACATGTAAATGACATGTTTTCATGGTCCAAAAATTAAGTACATAAGGAATATTTATGTTTCAACAAGATGTAGTCAATATACATTTTCTTAGGTCTATTTCTACACATATAAAGGCAAAGGTGAATAAACCTTTCTTTGTTCTTGTAACATCCATATTTTTAAAGGAACCCAAAGTGTTCCCAACACCTTCTCGAACCTTATGATGCCAAAAGGGAAGAGGGAGGTTTGGAAACCTTAGCTAATCTGACATCTTTGCTACCACCATAGTTGTAGAAAGAATCTCTTGGAACCAAGGGGTGATGAAAACTCCCACTCTTGCCTAGAATCAAGGCCATTCCTTCAAAACTTTCTCCATATCTTCTTGGGAATCGAACTAAATAAGGATTTTTTTTTGAATGAAGGTATATATTGCAATTTTTGGACCATGTCATAAAAACCCATTGATGTAAAGCTTCATACTTTGGCCAAAAGCCATTAAATCTACAAATCGTAGCCTTGAAGAACCGAATAGAGTTGATTTACCTATTTTATATTTACTTCTAAACCTGGCACTTGTTCTGTTTGTTCAACAATATAACGTCCTGGACTCAACTTTGGTTCTTCCATTGTAACTGGTCCTTCCCCCCAAGCCGCATCCTTGTAAGAAATTGAAGTAGTTGGGTTCCTATAGATTGAAGCACCTCCACACAACCTTGCAAATAATACAACAGTGGAGTTCCTAGTTATGACATAATCACACATCTTTGAAAAATCTGCAACTTATTCCCTTCACATATAAGCTAGTGCATGGCTATTGGGATCCCCATTTGTTTCGTTAATATATGCATTAGATCTTCCACATAATACTCTTCAGAGACCCAAAGAAGGATTGAGTTCCCATTCAAAACCTTTATGAAAATTTAGAAAACTTTCACCTCATTCTGATCAACCTCAACCATATGTGATTCATGTGTCTTTCTCGCCAAACCTAGTGGAGGAGAACAAGGGGTTTATTTAATTAGAACTGCTCTGATCTAAGGGTAATGGAGGGAGAAAGAATGAATATCTTTACATCCAAGCCTCATTATACACAACCCTATGTTTCTCATATTTGCATCCATCTTGAAAAGCCTACTTTTTAGATTTGATTTTTTTTTCTTTTTTCTTTCAATCGACTGAGTAACATTACGTGTTACCATCTCCCATCTCCAAAAAATCATTTATATTGAATTTCAATTTTAGTTTTCTTTTGATTTATGTATTGTTTACATGGTCATTTTATGAATATTTGAATCTATGTATTAATTGTTAAAATTGGTCATAAATTACTAATTCACACCCGCTCTCAATATTTTCCTATCTTTCAACAATTGGTATCATAATAGGTTCCTTTAGCATTAGTCTAGTAATTGGAAGGTAGATCTAAACTCGAGACATGGCCAACTAGGATGTATGTTCTACCAATAGAAATCCTTTTTTTAATGGAATGGATTATCCCTTTTAGAAAGTGAGAATGAGGACATCTCTAATGTACCTTGGTGTAGATTGCTGGGATGCATTAGTGAATGGCTATGAAAAGCCACCTATATTGGTTGACATAAAGGATAATATTGAGGTTTAATTTAATTCAAAAGCTATGAATACAATCCTAAGTGGATTGTCTTAGTCAAAATGTGTTAAATTTATGCGCTACAAGACAATAAAAGAAATGCGGGACAAGTTGAACAATAACTATGAAGGTGATGGTAAGGTAAAATGCCAAATTACAAGTCTATAGAATGCAATTTGAGTTGTTAAAAATGAATGAGGATGAGAATGTAACATCATTTTTCCTTAAATTTGATGAAAAGGTAAATACCACGATAAGTCTAAATGAAACTAAAAAGCGTTCCACTATAGTTCAAAAGGTATTGAGATATATTCTTGCTAGATTCAATGCCAAAGTATTAGCAATCGAGGAGGCCAAATTATTAGCAATCGAGGAGGTGTATGACCTCAAAAAGTTAATAATGGATCAATTAATTGGAACAAATAAAACTTATGAAATGAGAACTGCAAAAGGAAAATCTACACGATAGGAAGCAACATTTAAAGCATATAGGAAAACAAAAGGTGATTAAGAACGCTTAAGTTATAGATTGAATGAGGAGGAGGGTAAGTTTGTTAGAAGAATGAAGAAAGGAACTAACAAATATAAATATAAACTACATTTCAAATTCTTTAATTATGGAAGAGTAGGTCATTATCCATATAAATGTCCATTCAAAAAGGAATATAATAAACATGATAGAAAATAAATAATAAATAGAGGAGAGTCAAGAAGGAGAAGAGTTTCAAAAAGAAAATCTTCTATACCCAAGAAGACAACAACTCCTTATAAGATAAAAACGAACAATGCTTTGATGAATCAATCAATGCCTTCATGCTCATGGCCCTAGAAGCCCAAGATGAAGGACATAATGAATGTGAATTAAGCAAAGAAGAGGCTGAATTGGACCTAGAAGTTGAATTAATCAATGCCTTAGAATAAATTGATAAACTTAAGAAAAATTGTAAGAAACAAAAAGAGTTATTGATTAAGTATGAAAAAGAAGAACACAAATATGAAGACTCATCACTCCTTCTAAAGGTAGAGTTCGAAGAATAAAACAAGGTCAAACAAATTCTATTGAAACTTTTGAAAGAGAAAGGCAAGGAATGTGAAAAACTAGAAGAAGAGGTAGTCTCTTTAAGAAAGGAATTGGAGAAAACCCAGGCTCTACTAAACTAGAACCTAAAGCATATTAAAGGATCTAAAAAGTTAGATGAAATTCTTAATGCTCATAGATCCCCTCTCATAAATACTGGCTTGGGAAGGAGGGAGAAACAAGCCATAATAATTATGGAGACAAAAACCAATAAACTTCGTCAAAGCCCTCACATAAAGTAATGACAATGAGATTCAAGGGAATGTCAACAATCAACAATCACAAAGTAACAAAAATGACAGTAATACATCTCAACAACAATAAATGGATATTGAAAACAACAGACACACTCAAAATGTGAGAAATAAACAACAACAAAGTAACATTACAACTGAACAACAACTAAGAAAAATATATAACAAAGTTTCGAACAACTTTAAGATATCAGGTAACAAATCACCAAAAGCCTTGCTTCCCTCAAAGATAAAGTCATGAAATTCCTAGGAGCATCCAAAAAGAAAAAACTATTCATAGTTACATAAATTTCTTCTATGGTTACCATGATTCTTGCACAAATTTTGGACACAAATATGTGAGTTTCATAACATATCTTAGAAACATTTAGATAAGAAATAAAGAAAAGGGATCTTATCAGCGAAGAAAACATCATATATTTGCAAATTCAGGTAGAAATAATCCCAGGGAAAAGAATCCTTTTGCTCCCTTATTTGAAGTTATTGAATGATTTAACTGTCATAATTTTTTGCCATAAAGCAGCTGAGTTTAGAGTCATAAATTCTAGACCAACTCCTTAGAGCAAGCAAATGCAAGAAGAACCCAAGTTTTGGAAGAAGAAAATGGAATAAATGAAAGACAAATATGGCAGTGTCCTATATGATCAAAACCAAAACAACCATTGATATGTGGATAGTGTATGCTCCAGACATATGATTGGTGATAGGAGTAAGTTCTTGTTACTAAATGAAAATAGATCAAGAAATGCTATTTTTGGTAATGGTGCTCCAGGTACAATTATGGGCAAAGGTACAATGAGATTAGATAATGGAAAGGGTAAAGCTCTGGGCATTCTTTTTGTAGACAGGCTCAAGCACAACTTGTTGAGTGTAAGCCAAATGTGTCACAAAGGGTATCATGTTACTTTTCGCTCCCAATATTGTGAAATAAAGTCAAAAAACATAGGAAAAGTAGAAACAAAGGATGTGAGAACCTGAAATAATGTATAAATTATCAAGAAAGAAAATGAGGAGTGTTATTTGGGGAAACTTGATAAGAGTTGGTTGTGGCACCAAGGACTGGGACACTTGAATTTTGATCGTATTAAAAAGATTAGAAAAAATGAAGTAGTAAGATACCTGCCAAAAATTACAAATCCAAACAATAAAATTTGCAAATCATGCCAAATAGGGAAGAAAACTTGAGTGCCTTTCAAATCAAAAGAACATTCATCCACCAAACCTTTACAACTAGTCCATACATATTTATGTGGGCCTTCAAGAAATTAGGTTTGAATAGGTGAGTGATGCTTCATGTTGGTTATTAATGATTACACTGGAATTACTTGGGTTGCATTTCTAAGGGAGAAATCATATGCATTTGAAAAATTCAAAATTTTCAAGGGCATGGATAAAAATCTAACTAGTTGCAAATTAAATTTTTTGATATTCAAATGACTTTGATGACTTTTGTGAAGAAAATAGCATAAAAGACAATTTAAAATTGCATATACTCCTAAAAACATGGAGTAGCTAAAAGGAAAAATAGAACAACACAACAAATAACAAGAGAAAAGATGGATGCAATAAATATGCCATAGACATTTTGGGCTGAATCTATTCATACAACAATCCATATTTTAAGAGAAGCACATCTCAGGCCAAATAGTGACAAGACATCTTAAAAATTGTGGCATGGAAAATTAGCATCATTAAAACACTTTAGAATCTTTGGCAACAAGTGTTACATAAAAATAATGATGATAAATTGGGTAAGTTTGATCCTAGAGCTAATGAAGGAATATTATTAGGATATTAAACTAAAAGCAAAGGCTACATGTGTTACAATAAAATGTTATACAAAATAGTTGGTTGTATTGATGTAAAATTTGATGAGGAATCACCTTTCAAAAGCGAGAAGTCAAGATTCATTTATCCACTTGATTAGATCATCATTGAAGAGAAAGAATAACAACTCGAAGAATTATAAAAAGACGAAGAAAAAGAGGCAGACAACACTCATCCAAAACCTCCTTCAAGGTTTGTACAAAAGAATCACCCTGAAGGTCAAATTCTTGGTAAAAAAGAAGTAGGAGTTTAAACCAAAAGAAACTAGTGGGAACTTCTAGTTAAGAATAGACTGACATATTGTCCATGACCAAACCTAAAAATTCTCTCAAGCAAGTCAAGATAAGTATTGTATAGGTTCCATGAATGTGGAATTTGATCAAATTGAAAAGAACCATGCTTGGGAATTGACTCCATGACCAATAAATAAGAATGTCATAGGTACAAAATGGGTCTTCAAGAACAAGTTAAATGAGAATGGACAAGTAATTAGAAACAAAACCATATTAGTGTAAAAATGTTACACACAGGTTGAAGGAATATATTTTTAAGAAATCTTTGCTCCTATTCCAAGATTGGAAGCAATTATAATGTTTCTTGCATTTTCTTTTCATAAAAATTTCAATGTATATCAGATGGATTTGAAATCAACATTCTTGAATGGAGAATTTGAACAAGAAGTGTATAAAGAACAACTTGAAAGATTTCAAATATCAGACAATCCTGATAATGTATGCAAGTTTAAAAAGGCACTATATGGACTCAAGTAAGCACCAAGGGCAAGGTAGCAAGGCTTTAAAAGAGGGATAAATGACAATAATTTATTGTGACAAATGTTTTTTCTACCCTCTTGTAATTATCACTATATATTGTAATACATGTAAATAATGTGGAAATGTAAACATTGATTGTGCTCAGGGGAGAGGAAACATCTTTAGAGTTTGACAAGGAGTTGCTTGAGAAGTGGTCAAACTCAGGATGTTCATTTAATATGCTACTAGGTTTTCTGACAGGGTTTAATGGTCTGCACAATAGACATGGAGGTGGAGTATGGACTTCCTAAGTGGAGGAAAAGCCCCATACCACCTATTTCCTCATGCATTGTGTTGGGTGGTCAACAAGAAAGGGATATGTGAGTTAGGAGAGGAAGAGGCTCATAAGAAAGAGTTGACAATATAGACATAGGAGAGATCATTCAGCAAGGGGATTGTGATTTCCAATGAATACACACACATGATAGTGTGTCATAGATGCATGTACACCAGGCTAGACATGCGAAAATTATGAGAAAACTCATGGGAAGAGGAATGATAGGAACAATGTTGGCGTAGGATTAGGATCACGTTGAGGAGAATGGTTGAAGAGAAGGGAAGAGATGAAGATGTGGATACAATATGTTCTGGAGGCCTATAGGATTGAAAAGGTGGAAACACAACATACTTTGGATTCCCAATTAATAGAGGGAAAACTTTGTGTGCATTTGGATACTTGCAAGGTTAGTAGGTTGCATTAATATGTATTTTGAATCCCTGTTAAAATAGGTGGAGACACTATGAGCTATGAATTCACATAACATTTAGTAGGTGGAACACCATGTGCTCTAGATTTTTGTAAGCAAGTGGAGACACCGTGTAATATGTATTCCCGTGTGGATTGGTTGATTGGAATTGGTGTGAATTCCCTTAAGAAATTACTCCCCAAACACATAATTTGGCTTAGGGTATGTAAACTGAAAGAAATATTGCAGTGCAATTGGCCTATGGTTGGGTGGAGAGTGGAAGTCCCTCCCCCAG
Organism: Pinus taeda; assembly: GCA_000404065.3. NCBI lineage: Eukaryota > Viridiplantae > Streptophyta > Pinopsida > Pinales > Pinaceae > Pinus > Pinus taeda. Next base: position 74,629 of record APFE031436332.1, read on the forward strand.
TTGTCAACCATTAAGCTATATAGGTAAGTCTATTTACTTGTACTTCTATAGCACTATGATGTTGAATGGTGTTGTTATGAGTTATAACAATGAATGCATCATCATTTCTCATGGAGAAATGCATTGTTCTTGGTTTTCTACAATGAGATGGATTATGTGAATGTTCTCATGATTGAGAGGGATTTGTAGTTCCTTGTGAGTGCTGATACTTTCTTGAGTGTAAAGTTAATTACATAATATGTATGATTACTCGTTGAGTTCAACTAATTGTCTTTGTGTGTGATTTATATTGTTTTATATGTTATGAACATCATGCATATTTGTTATTATGGAATGGTGAAATTTTTTGGTTGATGTTGCAATGGCATGTTATATTAATGGATATGATGGTGCTTGTTTTCATTTATTATGTGATTAATGTGACATTTTTGTATCAAATTTATAGTTAAATATTAGTTATGTTGTTGCCCAGTCCTGTTCCTATTGGTAGGAATTTTAACACATTTATTTCTCTTATTATGGATATGTTTAATGCTTGGAAAGCTAGTGTGGGAATGGGGGTTTCCTTCTTGTAGAGATTAGATTCCGAATGAAGATTTATTTTCTATAGAAGATGGTGTTCTGAGAAACACTTTAATTTAGGGAGAGTCTTGGCCAGTTCCCTAAAATGCTTAAGGAAAAACCTTAAGTCATTTAGGATATGAATGTGCAAGATTTTTCTTTTATCTGGAAGTATCTAGGTGATATATAATTAAAGTGATCCAGACATATCTGGGAATCCAAATATTCAGGAAGATTGTTGTAGTGAAGCTCACGTGGGAATTGGATTTTAGATGAACTTGATACACACAAAAAGGGTAGAGTTGAGGCCTAGATGTTCAATAATCCAAATAGATATATCCTATGTGGGGCCCACTTAGAAGCACGATATAGTTCTTGGGGGCTAGATTCCATTGTGCCCCAGATTTAAACCGAAATCTAGTGTGGGGACCTTTAGCGAAAGAGTGGTGCGGGAGAAGATTTTATCATAGGTTGCGGATGCATTTGGATATAATGATCATCTGGTGGTGAGCATATAAAACTAAGTTTGGGAGGCCCAGATCTGGGACAAACCCAGAAGTGGGCTAGGATCAAATGTGGTTAAGTAGATGTAGTGATCTATATGTATCTAAGGATTCAAGGGGGTCTAGGAGGTTTTCCAAGTACAACCATTATGTGCACCTATTTTTCATCTGCAATAGGATATAAAGGAAAAAAATGATATTGTAGGAATAGGTTGGGTCCTATGGGACCTATGATTAGAGATGAGGTGGAAATTTCCATGAATGCACTGATTAGGATACATGGGCATCACATAGGTATTGCAAATGCCATGGCAAGATTGTGTGCACTACACGTGGGTGCCACGTGGTAACATGTGATGATGTGGGCAACATTAAATGGTTAATCTTTGAGAGGGCATATCATTCAATCCAAGAGTTAAACTAAGGTAAAATTTATATCATCGAAAATCTCTTGACAAGATAAATGTGATGGTGTTGTCCAAATTTAGTTCTACTAACTTAAGGAAGGAAGAAAAATTATAACCTCATTTCCATAGAGATACCATGGAGGTTGGGTTAGTTGAAGGTAACACCTCCCATCATCTTGGGAGAGTTTAAGTAGATGGGAGGGAGCATTATAAAGTGCTATCAAAGCACCTAAGTTTAGCACTCAGACTAAATGGGCTTAAAAGGATCAAATATAGAGCTCTATTACAGAGTGTGGTGTTTTCTAGGGATTGTTTGCTATGTGAAAATGGGTGTTGGTTGTAACACGTTGACTAATGATTGTGTTTTGATTGTAGATTGTGTAATTTATGCATATTTGTGTTGATATCATAATTGTGAAATGATAGAGATGTCAAATTACAATATCTCAGTTGTTTTCAAAGGGTTGTTAACTTGAAATTTGGTGTTTTAGATAGCCTTACATCAACATGATTATTGCAAATAAGCCAAGGTGATGGTAAATTTCTTTATTTATACTTTTGATTGGATAACAGTTATGTGTGTGTAACAACACATAATAAGACACCAAATAACAACAAGAGAGTGAAGGGATGAGTAGTAGAATGGTGTGGTACAACACTACTAGATCCCAACATGGCAAGGAAGAGAATTTAGTTGGAAATAGGGGAGAGGGAGACTCCCCTTAATGGATGAACACTCTTAGAAGTTTAAGGGATGAGCTAAGTTGCAAGTTTGATAATGAGAAGATTGTGAGATCTCAAGAGAAGAAAATTGAAGTAAATGGAATTATACTACAAAGCCTATCAAACTTGCAAAGATAGAAGCAACATGAGCTAGGTTTTAACCACCTAGGAAAGTATAAATACATGCAAGGCTCATCAGGATTTTGGAAGCATGAAATGAAAATTGATGGTACATAAGGCAAGAGATCTAAGAAAAGACATAGGAAGACAAGCAATGATATATGGAGAGGTGGAACTCCACTAAGTAATTTAGGGAGGAGGATGAGAATTGATGAACACTTGTCTAGTATTGCAACTAATGAGACACTACCAAAAAAAAAGGAAAGAAAAATTATTGCTACAAAAAGAATTTAAGAAGACAAAACCTCCTACATTTGATGGAGAGGTGAAGAAGGTAGAGGAAGCAGAGACATGGATTCAACTAGGATTGAAGAAATATTGTAGGGACCATGATTACTTTGAAAAGATTATTATGAGAGCTATTGAGGTATATGCATTACCTCAAGGATGAGAAGGCAAATATCTAAAGGTATCTTAGTGGGTTTCAATAGGCACTCGAGGATATCATAGATTTTGATGAGACATGAAAACTAGAGAACACTATATGAAAGATGAAGCATTGCCATGAATAATCCAAGCATATGACTTAGTCCCAAACTAAATGGAAAGTAAAAGGCAAGCCCAAATTTGGAGGAAAAGTGCGAAAAAGTGTAGGACATCAACCAAGTAGGAATGTGAGGTTCAACAATCATGCAAGTGGTGAGATTTAATAGATATCCACTACTATTGGTAGAAACTAGTTCTCTCAGCCTATAAGAGACGAAGCCAAGGTTTTCAAAGGAGAACCTATGAATTTTTGTGCTTATGGAGAAAACCATAGGAAGAGGGATTATCCTCAATGACAAAAAAATGGCCTAAGAATGTACAATGTGTAGGAAGAAGAGACAGTGAATGATGTGGCTCAAAGTGTACCATGAATCTATGCAACATTGGTCAATAGTGTTATAGACATATTTGGGCACATCAAACCCAAACTTATATGTCGATAAACTAAGGCTCATCAACCCCTAAAAGAGTTGTTTCATACCCTAAAAGAACTTAGTCATTTGAATACATGATTCCCCAAAAGTTCCATCTAAGAAACCTCCAGAAATTGCCTAAATTGAACCATACTGACTGCTACACTAGCAAAGTGCGATGCATACGGAGTGGCACACTGCTAGGGTGTGATGCATACTGTTTAGGTCTTCTATAGGGTGTGATGGGCGAGGATGGACAAATGTCCAAGACAGTTTGCTAGGTGGTTGCTCATGGAATCTTTTAGAAACTTCTCCTGTACCACTTGCCTCTCTGAATTCACCCAAGGATGAGTAAGGGATCTAAGAAATATCCAATCCCTTCTCTGATGGAATCAACTGTAACAAGTGGAATGACACTAATCAAACCCCATGGATGACTCACACCCTTACACACATCTATAAATAGATCCCCCATCTAAGAGATTTAGAGGCTAGAATATTGTGAATTGCAAGTAAGTGCTGATACTTTGTAATTGAGGAAAGAGCATTGTATTGTTGATGTGATCTTTCTATTTCATGAGGTGAAGAGGGATTGAAGCTGGGAGGATGATTCTGGATCAGACAGCTGGGTTGTAATTCTCCTTTCTATTAATAAAGCTCTTCAAGTTTTCTTCCATATGATTGTGCAATTGTGAATGTCATCATTTGTGAATGCTATCATTTGTTCATTATATATCTGATTCTTTAATGTTTATGTTGTAATATATCACGATGCTTTGACGGTTCTTTGTTGCTGTACTTGTGCAGGTACTCTCCAAGCGTGTTAAGTACGAGGAGGAGTTGCAGGATCTGTCAAAGGGGGGAGAGAGCAAGCAAGGGATTAAGCGGAAGTTCCAAGTTGGTTCCATTATCTTTCTATTATCTGTTACACATAGAAGAAATCATTGGATTGCTTTAAACTATTGTTTCTAGGGTAGCTGCCAAACCTAGAGGGCTAGAATTCTATAGGAATACTAGTTTTCCCATAAACAAATTGGTGACTCCGCTGGGGATTGAACAGATGTTTGTTTGTTGTTATTTTTTGTTTTATAAACTATAGATAGAGTCTGAAGTCAGCCAGGTAGGCTTCGAACTACTCTTTCTTTGCAGTTGCATAGTAGATGAATGCTGCTTCAGTCAATCTCTGGTTTAGTTTATGAATTAAACATTTGATTTGCAAGCACATCTAGATGCTCTTTTGGTAACTCAGTAACCTCTCAAGACATTTCTTCATACTTTGCTCTTTACTGTTCATCAAAACTCAGCTTAACTCATTGAAAACAGCTGCACATCTGAGCCAAAACCCATTTCAGTTGCGATCCTTGTACCATTGCATTATCTTCCACTGTAACCCAGTATGCATCTCACCTCCCGAGTGTAGTAAGTGCGATGCATCCCTGTTTCTGTGAAGCCCAGGTGCAATGACTGACTGAACTCTTTTCCATTTTAGAAATTGAGGATTTTTTACCTTGTTTTTCAGTTTTGTTTAGTTGTTTTGCTACAAATGAACAGTGCCTCTTTACTAAAGTTTACTAGCATCACATAGAACATCCTCGATTACATTAGTATTAGTGAATGTTTTTGTGTATTTGTTGATCATTTACAATCCATTGTCGAAAATTTGTTTAAATTGATTTGTCGCTTTGGTACAAAAAGTGTCATAATTGTTGTTTTGTGTCAAAAAGAGAAGTGTCATGAATTCTTCATGCCCTTGATAGTCGATTGAATGTTTCTTCATGTATTTGGTTTGATTTGTTTATATTCGAAGTGTCAAAAGAATTTTTATTCAAAATTGAGAAGGGTCATTGAGTCTTCCTTTCTCTTTTGAAGAAGAAATTGTTGAAAATGTCATTTTGAATGAAATATTTCATATCTTTGCTACATTTAGTTTTCCTTTTTGGCATTTTTCACAATAAGGAGAACGAAAACAAATACATGCATTTGCATTTAGCATTTTTTTTTTATTTGTGTGCGAAAATATGATTTAGGAAAATGCACTAGTGTGTGCTCTTTGCTCTTTGTTTAAAAGATTTGTAATCTTCTTTCCCTAGTAGCTAGGATTTTCATTGCTCAAAATAAACAAAGATTGTTTATCATTGTAAATTGCATTTTAGGACTTTCAAATCATCATCATGCAGTGAACCATTGAAAGGCAAACTCTAAACAAGATCAACTTTAAAATAAATTTCAATGAACCTAACAATGCTTTGGAACTTAACGCAACAAATATAGAGGTCTAGGCTAGAAACGTTTTTTGACATCATTAAAACTAGTGGTTATTGTTTTCATTGAAGGACGGGTGATTCCTCCTCCTTGATACGACAAGTGCTAACATATATTTGTGCTCCCCGTACCATCGTGTATATATTGGGAGACCACGATAGGCTTATACCTTTTATCCATAGGAAGCTGAGTCTGTCGCCTTATTGATCGCAATGCACTAAACACAACATTTGGGAAGATTGACTGCCGTACATAAGTTCTTGGTAATTTCTCTTTAATTTATCACCAAGGTGTATATTGTAGTTTTGTGATTGGTTTGGTAATCCCCTTGTCTAGATTTTCTAGAGTAGTCACTTTCGTTCCTTTTCGACTCTTTAAAAGAAAAGGTTCACCTGAGCACTTGTCCTTTCAGGCTCATTAAAAATCGAAGGAGACTAGAGTCATCTTTAGCTTTTTCTCGACTCTTAAAAACCAACAAAGCAAAGTTGTGTCCAAGTGTCACTAAAATTAATTGAAATCGGAATAACATCCCTATTCCTTAGTTGATCTTAGGTTGAGACATATGGTGACAAATCTAGAGTCCACTGATCAAGGAATCCCTTTTGAGGGGAATCCTATTCCTTTTCCTTCTTGGGGAAATATTGGTGCTCCTTATATGGCTACATTGTCCCTTCCGGGAATTACCATTGGCCTGTCGGTATGGTTGTTTTCAACCTCTGATGTTCAAAATGCTATGATTTCTCCACAATCGAGTACACCTCCAGTTGAACCTGAAATTAACTCTTTGCCTTCTTCCTCATTTGTTTCTCCCTCCCCTTCTTCCTCTTCGCTTGGTGAAAGTAGTGATACTAGTAACCAGGTGGTTGAGAAGAAGAAGAAAGGGAAGGAGAAGAAGAAGAAGCCAATTCAGCAAGGGGGCAACTAAGCAACCATTTCTTTGAATGCTTTATCTAATGAAAATCCATCCATTAAACTTCCCAGAGCTAAATATCCATGCATAATTTGTGCGAGAGACCATTTTCATTGAGATTGTCCTTCATTTCCTCAGATCTTGAAAGAATGGTCTTCCCATTCACACCATCCCGTGTCATCAACCTCTAGAGATTATGTTGGTAACACACCATCAACTAGTGATAGTAAAGTTCATGGAAAAAAAGGAAAGGTTAGAATTCCATGTAGGTTATGTGAAGGTAATCATTCCCTTCACCTTTGTCCCTTTTTTATGAAGCCAAAAGAGTGTTGGATAACAGTCCTGCTTCACCACAGTGACTTCCATCTGGTTACAAGAAACTCTCCCTAAGTCCTTTACTAGTTGAAAAACTGACTGACTTAAATCAACCGTCGGTCGAAACCACTCTCTCTGAAAGTGAATCTTATGAGTCTATACCCGATCAAAGTCAACAGGTCGAGGTAATAGTTGACTCAATTTCACCTTCAACTAATCGTACCTTTCCCAAAGAGAGTGAAAATGATACAGTTCAAGTTCTTTTGTTACTTTGGATTCTAATGAGCTTGGGGGTAACCCTCCTATACCTTCAAGACAAGAGGAAAATCCTCTAGTTCTCGTAACTCAAGGGGTTAATTCTGTCGTTTCTTCGGTACCCCCTCCAAGTAGTCTAGTCACGTCCTTTGATTGGAATCGATTGGCAAGATCCCACCTTCCTTCTTATGTACCTTTTTGGATCATAGTACAAGTTTGTAAAATGATCATGTCTGGCACTATCATAGATGAAGGTGCATTAGTGAGTATCCTTTCTTCAACTGCCTGGAAAGCACTTGATTCGCCACTGCTTTTGCCTGTTACATAGAATCTACTAGGCTTTAACAAAGGAACCAGTCGACTGTTAGGGATCCTTCTTAAGTTACCTATTACTTTGGGAGAAAAAACCATTTATCTAAACGTGATGGTAGTCCCAAGACCTTTAGATTATAATTTACTTCTTGGGCGTGACTATGTTTATAACATGGAAGCTATTGTTTCAACACTCAACAATGTAAACTTTGAAATGAGAACTATAAACTCAAAACGAGAACTCTGCTCAAAAAAACCTGAAGAAACATGAAAAACAATGTTAAAATTGAAAAGTGTGTATACTAGAATGATAGTTTTTTTTTAAGGTCAATTTTGAACATATTTTAAAAATGGCAGTGAAAACGATTTTTTGTGCAAAAATTGTGCAAAAAACAGTTTGAAAATGAAAAGTGCTAATAATGGAATGATGTTTTTTTTTTTTTTAGGGTCAATTTCCAACGTTTTAAAAAAATGCCAGTGAAATTGATTTTTTATGTGCAAAAATTATGCAAAAAACACCATCAAAACGAAAAGTGTTCATGCTGGAATAATGCTTTTTTTGGGTAAATTTTCAACATTTTGAAATAATAGTGTAAAACATTTTGTTATGACTCTGAAAAGCATTAAAATTTCAAAAAAATAATGAAAACATAAAATTAAAAATAAAAACAATGAAAAAAACACAAAAAAGGTTAAAAAAAATACCAAAATGTAAATAAGAATATATAT
>APFE031436332.1:85276-109651 GCA_000404065.3 Pinus taeda
TTTTTTTTGGTTAATGCTTTTTAAAATTTTTCTATTTTTAGTTACTTAATTTTATAGTTTTTAATTTTTTTTTTGCCAACGTTTTTTTATGGTTTACACACACACACATATATATATAGTACATTTCGGACATTAGAAACTTTAAAGTCAAGAAATAGGTCTTTTAATAAAAGGGTCTGATGCAGAATCACCACTTTTTAAAATCAACATTCAAATTACTAACATTCTAAAACATAATGTACATAAAAAAATTTAAAGTGCCAAAAACTATGCTCTAAAAAAAATATGTGTTCTGCACCCCCCTTTTTCAAAATCGGGTCACTCTTTTGCTATCTCTACGAAATGGGTAACAGTATCAGTTTCCGTTTCAAAGTTTACATTGTTATTCTTCTGAGTGATGCATTTCCCGCATGAAAGCAAGATTGTCACCATTGACTAGCTTTCATTTCCCGATCCAAACATAGCTCCAAGTCAATCATCATCTCTAAATGGTCCATTTACATCAACAGTATCACTTGAACCTTCATTCCATCCACCTGATAGTCATGAGTAGCCTAGTGAATTTAATGAAGCTTGGGGGGCATGCACCTAGTGGTAAATATAAGTTTCCCTGTAGGTTATGTGATTAGTATGTCACACCATTCACCTTTGTCTATTATGGACGAAGCCATCCTGCTTCACCGAAGCGATTTCCATCTGGTTACAAAAGATTCTCCTTTTCACCATGCTGGGGGCATGCAAACGTTTCTTCCAGCATAGTTTTGTCGTTTCAATCTTGTGTAAAAATGAAACTGACTCCAAGCATAGTTTTTTCGTTTCAAACTTATGTAAACATGAACCCGAAAACCAACCATAGTTCCCCATGGTTTAAGCTCGTTTACAAATAAACCCAATTTCAAATAATTAACCTTTGTGATTTCCATTCTATCAGCCTTTTGAACCTTGGTTGTGTACATCCTATCACTACCATCCCTTTGGCTGATCATACGCTCTCACTTGGTTGTTTTACCCTTTTTGAGGAACAGTTGCAATGAGTGGTCTTAATAGCCAACCTCTTCATAGAAATTAACATGTTTTGAGAAGTACCAAAATCACTGGAACTAGTTGCTACCCTAGACACCATTCGTTTCTCAAAATAGAGTCCTCTTCAAACCCTTTTCAGACTCGTTAACTATGAAAAGATTGTCGAGCGCTTGTCTTTTTCAACTCGTTAAAGTGATTAGAGAAGTCATCCCTTCTGTATCTTTTTATCCTTTTTTGGACCCGAGGGATTATTTTACGAAAAAGAACTTATGGATTTTTCTTTTCATCCCTTTTCAAACTCTTTAAGCATGAAAAGGACTAAGTTATCCTTGTCGTTAAACTCATTAAAACAATAGCAACAAACTTGTCCATCTAGACGAGATCGAGTTTCACTATCGCTAGACTCATTAAAACATAGCAACAGGTTTGCCCGAAGGGAAAATTATAGAATAAGCATATGTTATCCTCCTCAAGCTTGACAAAAATAAAGAGGTACTGGTCAGCAATGACTGGGGAAAAGGGGAAAAACCTTGAAGAATTTATGGTAGCAAGTCACTCTTGAACATGACACTTTCACTTCATCACCATCATTGAGTTGGGTTGGGTTTTTCCGTTCACCAGTCATCTCACCATTGGTCTTTCATACCATCTATCTTTTGGGGTTAATGCTACCAATTCATCTCAGTTTCGCCGACATGTTCAAGAGAAGCCATTCAGTTGAGAAATCACAATCCAGTTAATGTCTCATCCACTGCAATACCTCCAACCTTCATTTTTTCATGATCACCATTCTCTAACCTTGTGTCGTTAGTCCATTTTCACCTCCAGAAATCATTTGCTTCATTTCGTGTCATAGATGTGGGATACATCAAGTCCCTCCTACGACAAGTCACTTCTTGTCGACATCAACTCATTATCCAAGAAGTTGACTTAGAAACAACCCTTTCAGTGCTTTGAAGCTTGCATACATCAATGGCAAGTTTCTCACTTCCGGCGACAGGTTGATATCAATGGCCTTCAACCGAAAGATTTTGCATGGTGTTCGACATCGGATCATATATTCACACCACATGAATTGTGCTACAGTACCTTGAGGGTCATTATCATTATCGGTGATTCCTCTCACGTCTGTTAATAGCTCACATCATTAGTTGGTAATCAGGCAATGCATTTCCATGTTCGACTTCAGAACATCTCTTCACATGGATTGACTTATACATCGAGCAAATATTGAACAAGTTTGAAGACCCTGGATCTAGTTTCATCCATCTGGGCTACGATATATTCAGGAACATAAAAACATCAAATGTACAAAGGCTCTACACAGATGGTCATCCTAACCATGGATGATGACTCTATATCTGAAGATTCACTAGTCTGTATCTGCAGACGACTATCTGATCTATGTACATGAAATGAATTTATAAAGTTGAGCATGGGAATGCCTCCCTCAGCTAGATCATGAAAATTATATTATGAAGATGTATTGTATTGTAACTTATGCAGGTCACCTTCTAGTTCGAAACTTCAGATCCTCATGATAAAGCATTTCACCCGACATAAATATTTACGACTTTATGCTTTAGGGGGCAATTGTTATAGACATATTTGGGCACATCAACCCCAAACTTATATGTTGATAAACTAGGGCTCATCAACCCCTAAAAGATTTGTTTCATACCCTAAAAAAACTTAGTCATCTAAATACATCATTCCCCAAAAGTTCCATCTAAGAAACCATCTAGAAATTGCCTAAATTGAACCATACTGATTGCTACACTAGCAAAGTACGATGCATACTGAGTGGCACACTACCAAGGTGCGATGCATACAGTTTAGGCCTTCTATAGGGTGTGATGGGTGAGGATGGGCAAATGTCCGAGACAGTTTGCTAGGTGGTTGCTCATGGAATCTTCTAGAAACTTCTCCTGTGCCACTTGCCTCTCTGAATTCGCCCAAGGATGAGTAAGGGATCTAAGAAATCTCCAATCCCTTCTTTGATGGAATCAACTATAACAAGTGGAATGACACTAATCAAACCCCCTCGATGACTCACACCCTTGCACACATCTATAAATAGATCCCTCATCTAAGAGATTTAGAGGCTGGAATATTGTGAATTGCAAGTAAGTGCTGATAGTTTGTAATTGAGGAAAGAGCATTGTATTGTTGGTGTGATCTTGCTATTTCATGAGGTGAAGAGGGATTGAAGCTGGGAGGATGATGCTGGATCAGACAACTGCGTTGTAATTCTCCTTTCGATTAATAAATCTCTTCAAGTTTTCTTCCATATGATTGTGCAATTGTGAATATTATCATTTGTGAATGCTATCATTTGTTCATTATATATCTGATTCTGTAATGTTTATGTTGTAATAGATCATGATGCTTTGACGGTTCTTTGTTTCTCTACTTGTGCAGGTACTCTCCAAGCATGTTAAGTACGGGGAGGAGTTGCAGGATCTGTCAAAGGGGAGAGAGAGCAAGCAAGGGATTAAGCGAAAGTTCCAGGTTGGTTTTATTATCTTTCTCTTATTTGTTACACATGGAAGAAATCATTGGATTGCTTTAAACTGTTGTTTCTAGGGTAGCTGCAAAACCTAGAGGGCTAGCACTCTATAGGAATACTAGTTTTCCTAGAAACAAATAGGTAGGAATATCACCAACCCTTAGTCATCAAAATGGAAGGTAAGATCAATAACCAACCTGTTTCAATTTTGATAGATCTAGGTTCTAATTTTAGCTATGCCGGTCCAAGGGTTGAAAAGAAGTGTGAATTACAGAAGATAACACATGAAAATTCATGGTTAGTCTAGATAGCAATGATGACTAAGAGATGAGTAAAGTATATGGTGAAGTCATGCCCAGTTGTGATAAACAACATGCCCACATATGCAGATCTAAAATTGTTAGCATTGGGATTGTATGACGTGCTATTCATAATGGATTGGCTAGCGGATCCTAGAACTAAAGTTGACTACTACAATAAGTCGATGGAGTGTTTGAATGATAGAGAGGAAAGGATGATGTTTTAGGGAAAGAGAAAACCTATTATGGTTAGGAAAATAACTTCATTGTAAATTATTAGGTATAACCGGAAGGAGTTTGAATCATACGTAGTTGAAGTGTCCAATGAATTAGAGGTTGGAAGAAAAAGAATGGATAAAACAATTAAGCGATGTATTACTTGAGAAAATCTAGGACTATCTCCAAGGAGGGAAATTGAGTTTTCAATTGAACTACTTCCACCATTGATACTTGTGTCGAAAGCTCCATACCAAAATAGTACACCAGAGTTGGTAGATACAAAATTAAAATTAAAGGAAATGCTGGACCAAGGTTACATTAGACTGTTCAGCCTCAAAACTTCCCTTTCTTTAGCAACTTTTCTCATCCCTTTTTCTTTGTTTTCCATGAAGAAAATGCATCCCTATCATCAATAATCAGTCTATATTGCCTTAAGGAGAACATTTCAATGATTTACATGTTATACTTTTATGTTTTCTATTTGAATAAGTTTTTGTCTTTTATCTATGGAACACGGCCTATTCTGTAGCTAATCAGTTGTTCCGCATATACTTCTATGCTTTTACATGTTCTAGGTGTTAGAAGGAGAAAATAACTACACGGGTAGCTTGGAAAACATCATGGCATGGATCGTTTCCTATTCACCTAGCCCAGGTCGACAAGGAAGATGGTACAAGACTCCAATCAAAGGAGAAGTCAAACACAGAGACCTAAGGAAAACAAGACTCTGTTTTGCACATGTTTCACAGTGATGGGATCCAAAACAACTTCCTGAACTCACAAACTTCAACAACCATCTGTGCAACCAAATCCAATAGTCATCACCTTAAATGTATGTCTCCAACAACCGAGGAAGAGAATTCTATGTGCCTATCTGCTATGTGTTTTTGACTGTAGCTTATTTTTCTCCATGAAACAGTTGTATAATTTCTCTAGAAATACCTGTGTGAAGAACACATAATTAGTTCGAATTTTGTTGATTTATTAAGCTTAGACTACTGCTCTATAATTTTGAAAACTCATTTACTGTGTTTTTTTTTTCCAATATGAAAACAACAAGTTTCATGGATATCTAAAAGCGTTTTTTGGAGTTTTGATTAAGTACACATAACCTGAGCAGCTACAAAGGGCCCCTGCGCTAACTAAGGTTTCATTTCATTTTGTTTTGTCTTTTATAGTTAAACTATAAATTCATCATTTCTTCCATAATTTTTATAACCATTTGCTAACTTTGTTCATAATGCAGTCTTTATCATTTTCTTACTAACGCAGAATAGCTTCTTTCAGTGCAGAATAGTTCTTTTTGTTTAATTTCTTTCTATTTTCTTATCAGTAGTTAGAAGTTGAATTCAGTAGTGTAGAGTAGTTCATTTCATTTGTTGTTTCATTAGTCTTTATGTTTTCAATTAAACTGATTAGTGCCATTACTGTTCTTGCCATTTTATTACTAGTTTAGTGACTCACGGTGTAGGTGAACGTTTCTAAAAATCCCTTCTAGTTGATGATTCATCTTAAACTAAGTGGTTGAATACTTCAATTATGCAATGAATTTTTATTGCATTTTTGTATTTATTTTCTCTTAGAATAATGAAGTACAAAATTCCTCAAAATGTCACCACAAGGAGGTTGTTCTCCCAAAATTGAGAGGCAGAGTAACTAAGCACTTCATTTAGTTTCCGTAGTAGATTAGTTGTAATTTCATTTTCAGTCTTATTATTTCATTTAGTTTTGTTTTCATAATAATATAGTTGCAATTCCACTTTTAGTTTTAGTTTTTCATTAGTTTTTTTCTTGTCATGGATTAGATGATAGTTGCAATTTCACTTTTAAGTTCTTTTAGTTCATGATTTGGAAACAATAATAAGAACAGAAATAGAAACTCTGTTTTCATTTCTTTATTAAACTTTACTTCCCAATCTGGCTTAAAGCACTTTTATTCCTCATTTCATTTCTTTAGATTCTTAGCAAAAGTATATTTAATATTTTGTTAAGTACATTGTAAATCATTAGGGATTAAAGGATAAAAAACCCCAAAACAACATAAAACTCAAAAACATTGAAGTAAGAAGGGTCATCTAGCACATATAGTGCACTACATTTCAACAGTTTACGAAACTCGGATTGATAATTTATGTAGAGAAATTTAGGACACTAAATTGACCAAACATTTTTGTGTTGTTGCCGGGGAAGTGTAACTAGGTAGCCTTATTTTTTACAGTAAAAATCAAACAAACAAAACAAAACAATGACATGCATAGAGAAAGAGACTCTAGGGGTAGATTTATAGCTAGGGGTAGAATTTCAATTCCCACAACTCCACCTACTCCACCAAGAGTTAAAAAAGACACACCTCCATCCCAGATTCATACTCTGAGCCATAGGACTCCTGAAATCCAAGGGGCAGAAACTCAATCAGAAGATTCTCCTACTTCATCTACCAAAACAGTCCTAGGAGAGAAAATTTTTGAATCTCCAATAGCAGGGATACCCTTTTTCACCTCCACATGAGAGCCTATTGTAGTTGAAGAATTAGGAACACTTGGTGAGGAAGAAGAAATAGAAACTCTCTTCCATAGTCCATTAATAGAAGAACCAGAAGAAGAGGGAATAACCTTGTAGGTTGAGCCCTATACTGACTCTGAAGAAACTATAATGGCAGAAGAAGAACAAGATGGAGAATTCTCACTGTTTGGAGGAGGGGGTAGAGGGAGAGGTAGAGGAAACAATGGAGAAGGTAGAGGTAATAATGGAGGAGGCAGAGGAAATAGGGAAGTAGATAACTCATTTGGATTCCCTATACTGGATGAGGAAACACATACCATAATGAAAAATACCTCACCATTTGTCCTCCCAAAATTCTATGGGTTGAGAAGTGAGGAGCCTGAAACATTTTTGTTTGAGTTTGAAGTCTTGTGCAGAACTTACAACTATTTAGAAGACTCTCAAAAACTCAAATTGTTTCCTTCAACACTAAAAAGGGGCTGCTTTGAAATGGTTCATGCGGTTAGTCACTCAATCCATTAGAACATGGAATGACATGGAAAGGGCATTTTTGGATAGATACTTGGATTATTGCATACCTACCAATCATAAAGATGAGGTGTTAAAAAATATGTAAAGAGAGGATGAAAACTTAGAGGACTTGATTGAGAGATTCAACTATAATTTGAAAAGAGAAAAGATGAACAATTTCGATGAAGAAACTTTGAAAGCTCTTTTGTTAAAGGCCATTAGAGATGACTGAATAGATATCCTTAACATGATGGGGAAGGGAGATATCTCTCAACTTCCAAGAGTGACATAGGAGAACTCTGTGTTCATCTCTCAAGAGGGAAATCTAAAACAGGGAAAGGGCCAAGAGATCCTTCTCTTGTTAGAGAAAACAAATCGACAACTGGTTTTGTAAGCAGGGCAGAAATTGGCAATATGCTTGATGAGTTTAAAACTGATATTCTAGGGAGCCTTAGTGAGCAACTAGACACCCTTAAAATTCAAAACAAACAGAAAACAAAGGCTGCTGATTTAGCCATGTTTTGTCCAAAATGCAGAAAGAAACATGCTCTAAGAGAATGTCCTTTAGATGCAAAAATTGTAGAAACTTGTAAGATCTGTTCGAAAAGCCATGAAACCAAGGGTTGTCCTTCAATCCCAGGTCTTAAGGTTGTCTTTCAAGAGGAAACAATCCCAAATTTTGTAGAACCTCTTTGTTTTGCTGCAAGAAGACCTTGGCAGGGGCCACAAAATCAGGGATTTAATAATCCAATGTATCTTCAACCCCAACAAAACTAGAATTCTTGGCAGCAACCTTGGCCTCAATCTCAATCTTAGTATCAATCTCAACTGTGGCCGCAAGGGGTACAAAATCCTTATGGGAGATTTGCTCAATATTATCAATACCCTCCATCCTATCATAATTATCCTCCCCCACAACATCAACAACCACAACTTCCAAATCAAAAACCTCAAATTTCATTGCCATTTCCACAACAACCTCCACAACAAAGTCAAAATCCTCAACTCCTGTTGCCATTTCAGCAAAAACCAAATCAACTACCTGCCCAACCATTGCCAAACCCCAACAATATAAACCCTCAGAATGCTTATATGGTAGAAGGACAACAATTTCCAACTTACATGATTACTCCTCTAGATCTTAATGATGTTCAACTTAGATCTGGTAGGATATTAGAAAAGGAAAAACCTTCTATAGTTATTCAAGAAAAACACATTTCCGAGGAAGATTCTCTAAAAGTCAATAAAATTTTTGAGAGAACATCCTTCCAAAACCAAAACATTGAAAAAGAAAAACAAAAAGAATCAATAAACACAACTCCTATCATTGAGCAACCAACATCTACTTCTACACCTCATTTTCTTGAGAGACTACAAATTGAAAGAGGGGTAGAAAAATAGATCTTGTTGCCCAATTATGATTTTATGGATGAATTGAAGAATGTTTATATCAAAATTCCTTTGTTACAAGCCATTAGAGAAATTCCAATTCTAGCCAAGACAATAAAGGAGTTGAGCATCAAAAGACTAGGGAGAAAAGCAAAAGAAACAAAAAGAATTCACCTGGTAGGAAAGATAACAGACATAATGATGGGAAAGATTGCCATGCAGAAATATGTGGATCCAGGAAGTCCAATTGTCAAGACACATATAAATGGAATTGAAATTCCAAATATATTGATTGACTTAGGGGCAACTATAAACATTATGAGTATACAAACTATGGAGTAGCTTAAACTTCCTAATCTTCTTTACACACCTACCATACTGCAACTTGCAGATACACTAATCAAACCAGATGGTGCGCTAGAAGATATTTCACTCAACTTAGATTCTTAGGAATATCCTGTTGATTTCATGTTCTTAACTCCCAAGAATAATCTAGGAGGACACCCACTCATATTAGGAAGACCTTGGTTGGCCACAGCTGATGCTTTTATTAGTTGTAAATCTGGTGACATGTATATTTTTGATGGTAATTCAACAAAGAAATTTACTTTGTATCATCCAACAAAAGCAATCACATAAATAGATGACAAGGAATGGATGAATGATGAAGATGATATTCAACCTCTCTTTACCATGTCAGAAATTAGTCAAGATAGTCAAATTTTGAACACATTGGAAAATTTTGAAACATCTTTAGAATATGATCATGCACAATATCAAGAAAAATCTAATGTTGAATACTTGTCATCTAGGTAGATGTATCTCTATTATATGGAAGAGTTTGGTAGCTTTACAATTGAAATTTTTCTAGGTAGGACATTGAACATAAAAAAAAACTTGGAGAAACTACAACAACAAGAGTTAACCAAAACATTACAACAACGTTCTGCTGCATTTGCATGGGAATACACCGACATGAAAGGTATTGATCCTAAGACTTGTATCCATCATATATATAATGAGGAAAACAGTAGACCAATCAGACAACCTCAAAGAAGGATGAATCCAAATATTAGGGAAGTTGTGAAAGAAGAGCTCCAAAAATTGCTCAATGTAAGCTTCATTTACCCAATTTCAAATAGTCAATGGGTTTCTCCTTTGGTAATTGTGCATAAAAAGAATGGTAAATGGAGGGTATGCATTGATTACCAAGAATTGAATAAAGAAACCCTGAAATATCACTTTCCTTTGCCCTTTATAGATCAAGTGTTAGATACATTAGCACGAAAGAAGTATTTCTCATTCTTGGATGGTTTTAGTGGTTATAATCAAATTCAAGTAGCACTTGAGGATTAGGATAAAACCAAATTTACTTGTCCATAGGGAACTTTAGCCTACCGAGTACTTCCTTTTGGGTTATGTAATGCACCTACAACATTCCAAAGAGCAGTACTAGGAATTTTTTCATATCTGATACATGATTGTGTAGAGGTATATATGGATTATTTTACAGTCTATGGAAACACCTTTGAAGAAGCTTTGGAAAATTTGAAAAAAGTCCTTAAAAGATGTAAAGAAACAAACCTTTCACTATGTTAGAAGTTTTCTAGGATTTACAGGATATTATAGAAGGTTTATAGAAAACTTCACTAAAATAGCATCTTCGCTCTTCAAATTTCTTACAAAAGATTGTGAATTCAACTAGAATCCTGATTGCCAACTAGCATTTGAAACCTTGAAAGAAAAAATATCTGAAGCACCCATTTTAAGAGGTCCAAATTGGAAACATCCTTTTCACATTTCCACAGATGCTTCAGATACAGCTCTAGGAGTTGTATTGGGACAAAAATATTTGATTCCTTATGCCATTTACTATACAAGTAAAAATTTGACTCCCACTGAGTTGAATTATATTGTGACTGAAAAAGAATTCTTAGATGTTTTTCATGCAATTAATAAGTTCAGACATTATATAACAGGCTATGAAACCTTTTTTCATACAGATCACTCTACAATTAGATATTTGATGAATAAATCTATTACTAATGGCAGAGTTACAATATGGCTTTTACTTTTGCAAGAATTCAACATTACTGTGCTAGATATACCTGGAAAACAAAACACAGTTGCTGATTTCTTGTCCAGGATTCAAAATATCAAAGAAGACTCTCCGGTTGAAGATAAGTTTCCTGATGAATATCTTTTTGCAGTAACTAGTCAAACTCCTTGGTTTGCAGATGTTGCTAATTACTTAGTTATGGGGAAGTTACCTTCACATTTGTTTCCTAGAGAGAAGAAAAATTATTCAAGAAAGTGCAAGATGTTCATGGATCACTAACAAATTGTATAAAACAAGGCTAGATCTTATGATCAGAAGGTGTGTCGGAGAAGATGAAATGTCTGATATTCTCAAAGCGTGTCATGATGAGCCTTGTGGTGGACACTTTGCTGACAAAAGGACAACTTATAAAATCCTTTCTTTAGGATATTATTGGCCATCCATCTTCAAAGATGCTAAAGAATATGTCAGGAGGTGCGACAACTGCCAAAGGGTAGGGAAACCTACTCCCTCAAATGAAATGCCATTACAAACTCAGGTACTTATCAAACCCTTTGAAAAATGGGCTTTAGACTTTATTGAACCAATTAATCCTCCATCTAAGTAGAAAAAAATATGTATTGGTATGCACTGATTATGTCACCAAATGGGTAGAAGCCAAAGCATTACTTTTTGCTAACGGAAAATCTGTAGTTAGTTTTCTTTTTTAGGACATCTTTACTTGCTTTGGTGTTCCAAGAGAAATTGTGACAGATTAGGGATCTCAATTCACATCCAACATGATGGAAAGTCTTATGGAGGAGTACAAGATCAAGCATAAGAAATCTACTCCCTATCATCCACAAGCAAATGGTCAAGTGGAGTCTACAAATAAAGTGATTGAAGGAATCCTCACCAAGACTGTGCATCTACATAGAAGAGATTGAGCAGAAAGGCTTCCTGAAGCCTTATGGGCCTATAGAAATACATGGAGGAACACAATGGGACATACACCCTATGAACTTATTTATGGGAAGTAAGTCTTGTTTCCTATAAAGTTCCAAATTAGAACTCAAGATGGCAGTCCAGTTGGGGATGGATTTATCAGAAGCTCAAAAACATAGGCTGGAGCAATTAAATGAACTTGATGAAATCAGAAAAGAGGTGGTTCAAAGGACTGGTATAATCCAACAACAAAGGGCTAAATGGCATGACAAATACATCAAGGACAAGAGGTTTCAAGAGGGAGATTGGGCACTGTTATTTGATTCAAAGTTTAAAGATTTTATAGGGAAGTTTCAAAATCATTGGCTAGGGCCATATGAGATTGAAAAAGGTTTTAGTAATGGAGTAGTGAGGATCAAAATAATATATGAAAGTCAAACTCCTCTTCTTTTGAATGGTCATAGATTGAAAATATATCAAAAACCAATCTCAAAGGAAGAGTTCATCAAGATCTTCCAGAACAATTCTGAAATGAAGTTAGTGAAGAAGAATCCTTCTTCTCCACCAACTTAGTCTTTATTTTTCCTATCTAAAATAATAAAATAATAATAAATAAAATAAATTGTATAAAGTTGAAAACCAATCACTAATTGGCATGCTTATACAGAAAATAGAGGGTGAAAATGAAAAGACTCTAACACCCTATATTTTCCATTTCCTTTCTGAACAAAAATGGCGACAAAAAGCCACAGTCATTCAACATTTTGCAAAATTCATTGTCTCATTTCATTTCACTCTGTTTTGCTTTTACAATTTCACTTCATTCCATCAATAAATTTTTCCTTTTCCAGCATTTCTTTCATCTCCATTTTCATTTATCATCTTGTCATATTTTCACTCACACAGCCATTTCTATTTCATCCATTCATAATCCATATTTCACTCTCTGTTTTACATTCTGCATTTTGTACAATCAGTCGAGAGGTCATATTTTGAATGAATGGACCTGAGGTAGGCATAACGTTGGAAGACCAGATGGGATTCTAATACAATAAAGAGGCACTAGGAGTGCCCAAAAACAACTGAGCTAGAGAAGTATAACCATGCGGCAATATGGGCTCACTAAACTCAGGATAAGAAAGGAATGAGACTCTTCCTGTAAAAGGGAAACTTTCTAGAGGGAAGTCATATCCCTACTCATCACCCATGTGAGGAGTGTGAGTAACAAAAACTTCCGACTGAATCAGAGAGGAGACTGGGATTTCACCTTCTGACTCCATAGAAAACAAATGGCGACAAACTGAAGATGAACGAGGAGACAACTCCAAAGGAACACCAGGCTAATCATACGGACCATAAGGATGCTGAGGAGATATCACAAAAGGATCTGGTAGATAAGAAACTAGTCTTTGTGGACTTTCAAGAGTTTGCAGACTCTCAAGAGTCTAGATAGGATTATCAGAGGATTCTAGGCTAGATTTGTACGGTGACCCAGTATCTGATGGAGGTGGACGAGATGAAAAAGTTTAAATACTTAGAATGATCCCAAGTTCAACACCTTGATCTTCAAGTGAATGCATATGTTTAGGGAAAGCTTCTCCAGATGACCTTTCGGATGGAGGAGAGGAAGGGGAACAAGGAGAACTTGATGGTTCAACGATGATGACTTTGTCTCAAACAAAAAGAAAAGAGATATAAATTTCAAGGTTTCTTTAATATATATTAAGGATATACTCATGGTGTGGTCCAGAATAAAACTATCAGGAATGTGATGTGATCATGGAAAAGGAAAATTAAGACGCTGAAATAGATTGATGCCTTTTCATGTTTTAAGAGTCGAGAACAAGGAAAAGATGACTATAGTCACTTTTGGTTTGAATGAGCTCGAAAGAAAAAGTGATCAATTATCTTTTAAATTTAAAGATTCAAAAAGACCAAAATGACTGCTCAGGATAATCTAGGAAAAAGGGATTACCAGGTAATAGTGAACTGCAGAATACCTCCTAGCGAACCGAAAAGTATGAGCAGGAAATCTCCTAGAATGTTGTGTTCGGTGTGTCACGTTTACAAGGCGGCAGACTGGACTTCCTATGGATAAAGGATTGCAAACCTAGTGGGGTCTCCCTTTATATATGCGACAGTACAGGGAGCACAAGTTCATACTAGCGTTGTCTAATGTCGAAGAGAACGACAACTGCTAGGTTTAAAGACATCAGAACACGTCTCTAGCCTAGACCTCTAAATGTAAGCATTTATTTTCAAATGTGCCTTAGGTTATTTGAATATATTTTAAAGGTTTATCTTGAAATTAAGTCTAAGTTCTTAGGCCTTATCGATGTTACCTGAAAAACTCTTATGTGCAGCTATATGAGACAAAACCCTTTCAAATCGATGAATGCTTACACTAATTTAGAGAAGAGAAAACAATCAATGCAACAAACAAGCAACCGAAATTAAGATGACTCTTCACTACTTCACTTTTCAAAACAAAACAATGAAAGTTATTTCTACTTCCTACTCTTCCTATTAGATGCATTTCAAGTAGTCCTCCTAACAATAAAAGAAAATAATTCTATTTCAAATGCTCATGATGATGTAATTCTAGCTTTCAATGATGCTACTCAATGCTACTCATTGTTTGAGGTGAATCATGAGGTGCTAATATTGGTGCTGGAACCCGGACACATCAAAGGAAACCTGCAATGCTAAGGAAAAGGTTGTACTTTCCTTTTTGTCATAATAATACAACTAATATTTTGTTTCATATATCAATTGCATATGATATTTGGTAGCTTAAGACTCCTTAGCCTTTTAAGTAGGTTGAATATATTGTATGCTATCATGTGTGCTTTGGGTTCTTGTCTATTTGTTTCAAGTGTTTGATTGACATTAAGGAGCAGATCACTGGAGAAAAGACACAAGGACTTCATCAAACAAGGATAAGAGATAAAAGAGGTAGGATCTTATCCATTCTCAATATAAGGGAACTTGTGTCAGATTGTCTTGCTTGTGGCTAGACCCTCTCTCCTGGGTTAGAGGGATTGTCTCTACCTGCAAGGAGAATCTTCCTACTCCACACATATTATCAAGAAAAATCATGTGTCAAAGGAAGCAGCCATGGTAGAAATATTTGATTCTATTATAGATTAAGAGGGAGTTTGCTATTGAATTTAATATGAAGGCTTTTGTGTTTAATGCACTACTATTTGTGATTGGAAGTTTTAAATGATGGACTACAAGTCCATGTCTACTCCCATGGTGAAAAATATGAGAGATTCTAATTATGAGCAGTTGATTGCCTGCTTGATCTATTGGGCTAGACATTTTCTTTGTAGTATGCATGATATTATGGTTTGATATGTTTCTCAAATGATGAGATACAATTGCTAGATTATATTGATTCCAATTGGACAGGGAATGCTAAAATACAAGAAGAGTACATATGGAAGTTGCTTCTATTCTACTATGATTTCTTGAATGAAAAAGAAGCATAGGCAAAGTGTATTGCAACCTGGTTGGTGAGTAGTGAAGCAGTGTGGCTTCAGAAACTACACGAGGGATTATTTGATCAGGTGCTGGAGTGGAATGTGATATATTGTGAAACTATGTAAATATTTTTTATAACCTTGTGTTACATAACAAGTTCAAGCACATGAATATCAAGTATACTACATTCGTAATGTCATGTAGAAGGTAATAGTGAGGCTCTAGTATATTCCTATTGATGAGCAGATAGATGATATTCTGAAAAAGACACTATCCTGGGTCAGGTTTGTGTACTTCAGGGATAAGCTAGGAATTCTTAATACCTATCTTAGTGAGAGGGAGTGATGGTGATATAGTAGAGGATAATAATTCTTCCTAGGTCAAGTATCTTGATCCAGATTATGAAGAATGGTCCTCAAGGCCTAGTCATTCAAAAGAGTGGGCGACTTTCAATGTTTTTACCTAGTCACTTGAAAGAGTGGGTGTCTTTCAGTGTTTTGGCCTAGTCACTCTATAAGAGTGGGTGCCTTTCAACATCAATATTGGGTTACTCGTTGATTGAGCCCATATACCATCAATGGCCTAGAGTGAGTCCTGTGAGTGAGGATGTTTATGTCCTTTAGGGTATAACCATGGTGATGGCAATCCAATTAGGGTGAGGATGTGGATGTCTTCTAGGGTTTGTCCAACCCTATGAAGTTGGAATGTGGATGTTTTGTAAGGTTTGACCATGGTGATGGAAAAACCGTACTAATCCATATACCACGAGGTTGAGGCATTGACTAGATCATGGTGACTAGTTGATATTGATCTTGTACCATAGGCTAGGTGTGCTAGCCTGGATGATGATACCTAGTGTATATCGTTTATGTACCATAGGTTAGGTTTTCTAACCTGGATGATGGTACCTAGTGGATGTTGATGATGTACCATAGGTTAGGTGTGCTAACCTGGATAATGATATTGATTGAATGCTATGATTGT
The DNA here is from genome assembly GCA_000404065.3 of Pinus taeda. Taxonomy (NCBI): domain Eukaryota; kingdom Viridiplantae; phylum Streptophyta; class Pinopsida; order Pinales; family Pinaceae; genus Pinus; species Pinus taeda. The sequence continues at coordinate 101,181 of APFE031436332.1, forward strand.
TATAGGTCAAGAGTGTTGACTTGGAAGATTATGATATTGATGCTATGAGTTGTGAAACCTTATTCTTAGAGAAAATATTTTAATTGAGAACATTTGGATAGTCATTATGAATGCCTCCCTAGCTAAGAGGGAGTGTTGAATTTTTTAACTATGGCCAATCTTCATAATATAAAATTTGTACTTGTAAAGATAAAATATAAATTATATTTGTCATGAAAGAAAATTTATATTTAGCATGTTATTCATGCTTGTGATAAAAGAGAATTTATTTATTAATTTTTCAAAAGAATTTTTTATAAGGGATGTTCTTCATGGCCTTCTTAAAAGCGGGAAATTGAATTTTTGATTTTGGTTTTTAGACACCAGAAGACTTCAATTCAACCTACCTTATGATCAAGTCAGCTATGCCTAGAAAGGCACCTATTTGGACCCCATCTAGTTCATATAAATAGATCATTTGATATCCACTCCAAGGGAGATTTGAATAATCAATATATAACATCTTCTGTCTAGCCATACGAAGAAATCTAAGGAGAAAATCGAAGTATCTAAGGAGAAAACTTATTCTATGTGGAAAGGGATGAGATATTTATGATTATCTTTTGTGGAAATGGTTGAATCTTCTATAGTAAATACTTTGTGGAATAGGGCCGAAGTATGTGGTATATTCTCTATGGAAAGGGATGAATTTTCCGTAGTAAATACTCTATAGAATAGGGCCAAAGTTTGTGGTATATTTTCTATGGAAATAGGTCGAGATTCTCTTTGACATAGTCCAATTTTTCCTGTGAAGAATGGCTTGTAATCTAGCCCGAGTTTCTGTGGAGTAAATCCTAACTGAGTTGACTGTGGAATGAAGTCGTGATTAAGCCCAAGTTTTTTTGTGGTGTGACAAACCTTGACCAAATTGCTCAAGAGGATTTTTGTGGATAAGTGAAGGAGGTTGGACTTGGCATCTTGTTGGTTATCATGTGGAAGCATCTTCTTGGTTAGTGTGACCATAAGTATTGAATTTGATGCATCTCTAGTTGAATTTAATATTTCTCTAAGAAGAATGTTGGCACGAAAGAGTCATTAGGGAGAAAAGACCCTGAGTTAAGGCATAGAGGGCCAACAATGGTCCATTGTAGTCTAGGACAACGCCGAAATTTTCACCTCACCCAAAGGGTAAGGAGTCTCACCCAAGGCATGCCACGACTAGAAGTAAGAGAGGTTCAACATGGGATCAAGGGAGCACCAACCGGGACATCATCCAATAAAAAATATATATTCACTACACACGAAACAGAGATAACAACATAACATCGATTACACAAGAATTACTAAATACATGCATTTGATGGGACATTTAAATTTTTTTAGAAACTCATCACACCAGAGGACCCATACATATCATGATTCACAACCAATCTAGCCTTATTTCTATTAACTTAACAATAAAACAATGCAACATAACTCCTGCATTCGTTGCAAGAAACTACATGATATACCTGGTTCAGATCCATGGGTTTGATCTTAGTCTCAAGGGCCCAATTCACCTGGACTCCTACATTCTACTATCCATCTCCCGCAACCAGATGTCTGCTCACCAACTCCAATAGCTTTGCCAACTATCCCATTAACTAGGCAACCCCTCTTCTTTTCTAGCCTTCTCCTTTTATATTCCTTTTTGCCACCTAGACTGACAGTTCCTGCTCGACTGCACTTGCACCTTCCCACCCACTTGGCTACCTTTGTCTTCTGTTGCCATCTTGCCGAAACTCTTACGCAACTACCTGTTCCTGCCTTGTCCAGCTGACTCCTACGCAAGCTAACCGTTGCTACCACTTGCTTCCTTCTCATCCTTCAGTCAACCAAAAGTGATCAAAACCTTTTCAAAATTAAACGAAGGACCCAACAGGCCTTGACCACAATCCTTTGACTCATCCTCAAGTCAATTAATTTCAACCTCAGTTGTTGCTACTGGTATTTCCATTGGCCTACGGATGGTGGTTGTACTGTCAACTTCACTGGTTCTACTGACGGCTGGGTTGGTACTTTTTTTGCCTCGACCATTGCTCGCAAAGTGGCATCTGTCTCTACTACACTTTCTTGCCTCTGAGTGTCCCCCATTCCAAATGAAGGTTCCAACTCCAGAACAATGGTCGTGGTCTACTACCTGAACCCTCTGTATCTTTGAATGGTAGTGTCCCATCAGGCGCGGATTGTGTCAACACATTGAGTGAATGCCTCAGACGAATTCGATGTTAACTCTGTTGGCCGTTGGCTTTGCAAGTCACTCCATTGGAGTCACACACCTCCTTCAGATTCAAAACTTGCATCCGAACTAGTGGTTGCAGATCTCTGATTATCTTCTTCGTCTTTGCATACTCCTCCTCAATATTATCAACTTGGGCCTGGATGGTGTCAATATGGTCATTGATCTGCTACAGTTGGGTGGGGTCTGTACAGTCCTTTGTGTCGGCAAATAAGGTCTGTATTTTCTCTCTAGTTGGATAGACTGAGTGGTTCTTCAACGCTAGGCTTCCTGGCCAGTCATGGACTTTTTGCATTAGAGTGTAGCCATCGGCGAGGGCATATGTTAATGCTTGTTTCTTTGCTTCCACTTCGGTGATTTTTTCATTGACCGTCCTCGTGTAGATCTCCATTGGGTCTGGCCGTGCGGACCTCACCATCTCTAGCTTTTTCTTCATGTCGACATTGGTAGCTACCAAGTTTGAGCATGCCGCCTAGATGTGGTTGCAACATTTTACCAGCGTGAATGTCGTGATGTCTGTCGGTGCCTCTGTGTTTGCCTCAATGATTGTTTCCCATAATGTCTAGAATCACTACGTGATTTGATCAACTTGGGCTTACAAATCTAAATTTTCTTGTTGCAAGTGATCACGCTCTTTTGTTACTGCCTTGCTTGTTTTTCATGTTCCTTGGCCAGATCCTCATGGATCCTTTCGGCCCTGTGCACTGCTTGCTGTATAAATGTAAATGGCTGGGTCGATGACCAGTGCTGGAGTGTGTTGCCCTGCATTGTATTAGGTTCAAGGAACTATTGTTGGATGGGTAGGCCACTGGCGATGGATTTCTCAGAGTGGGAGGCAGGCGAATGAGCTTACTGTGACTGCGGAATGAATTGTGGAGTAGGTGGAATGATGTTAGGGTTCAGGACTACTGTGAGATTTATAGGGAAAGATGGCAAGTACAGTTCAATCCTTGCTTCCTGTAGAATAGCATCCAGGCTTCCCCCTTGTGGTGGGTCCGACCAAAGAGTCGGTGATGCAAGTGATGTTGGTTGTGTTCCATTGGTAGTAGTGGTGACCTCTTCCTGCACAGCTGATTGAAATTACGTTTCCACAGTCATCTTTTGCCGACCTGCCGGGAGGGTCTCTAACAGGGTCATGGAGGTGGAGGTTGTGTGTGAGGAAGACTCCCGCAACTGATGTAAAGTGGTGGAAATGGTGGGAATCTCTTCAACTATGGGGGCTGTGGAGACTAAATGCTCAGTCTTGTGAGTAAGGTCGAGAACTGGGGCTGGTGGAACAGTTTTCAGCTTTTTGTTAGCCGGACTGCAAACAACTCATTTTTTCTTTGGCTTGGGGACTGTTGGCTGGGAGGGAGCCTAGGCTACTCCTATGGGGATTTTCATGGCTAGAAGGGTTTTTATAATAGGGTAAAACATGGTGGAGCCTTGAAATTGGGAAGGATAATTTCTCTCACCTAATTTTAAACTAGCAATTGTTCATCTGAGTTTGAACATCTTCTCCTCCATCTGAAGCACCATTGGTTTGAGTTCATCATCGATTGGCCACTTTCTACTGCTCTTTGCCACATCTCCCCCTTGCGCCTACTGCTTCAAGTCTCCAAAAATATAGTTGTATGCCCCTTCTGTGATTTCACAAGCCACTCCTAGCCATGATCCCCCCTCGTTGTGCAGCGCTTTTGCCATTAGTACAAACCTCTATGACCTCATCTTAAATGTCTCTCGGTGGACACACCATGATCTTAAGTAGGTGTATGCATGTGAGGCTTCGAACCAGAGCTCTTCTAAGAATTCATCCAGCAGAGCCTTTGCTATCCTCTCCGTTAACCTTATGGTGGTCAACATCTACTCATACCAATCCTTGAAAGCTATTTCATTTATCTCCTTCATGTTAGGGTCTCTTGATGCCCTCCATGGGTTGTAACAGAGTGCTATGGTTGGCCTTCGATGATGGTTGCCATTTCCCTCTCCTTCGGTGGCCTCCACTTCCACATTTCCAATGACATCAAAATGTACCCAAACACGAAACTAGTACCCCACTTGTACACGTCTTCACAAGCTTCAAATATCTCACTGAGAACAAATTCAGACTAGTTAAGTACCTCTCTCCAACAACAATTTTTCTCCACTGAAATTGCATCCAACGTGCATTTTTTCTTCGTAAAGTGTCACATTGTTTTGCCTGCTATGATGTAGAAGGTAAACCTAATGTCGATCTTGTTGATCATATCCAGCTTCGCTCCTCTCCCATCCCACTCAGTCCCATATCTGGCATAGACATTATCCTCAATTTGCTTCTTGGCTCTCTTAGCCCCTGTTAGTGTCGGTCTTGAGCCCTCCATCAGTGATCAATAGCTCTTTGCATATGCATAGTTAGGTGTCTCATCAGTGTCAATTTTGCATCCCACTAGGCATGCCAAAACATTGAATGGAGGAGCTGAGTCTTTTTTCCTTCTTGCTTTGCTGGATCAGGTCATACTACAATGTATGAGTCATTACTTGTTGTTATTTTTTTCTTTAGGTCCCAGGTCTTAGGTCTAGGTTTTGAGTCAAAATCACTTCAAGGTCATGAGTCAAGGTCAGTGAGTGCCCAGCAAGCCAGAAGGAGGTATGTACATATGTTTCATTGTTATTTTCATCAGCTACAGATCATTTTATACCTTGGATTTAAAAACCCTGTTTTTAAGTCCAAGGTCATGTCAAATTTGTAAAAATAAAGAAATTTCCAGAAGTTTGCAAAAGTGTCGGCAACAACCCTGGTTCCTTCGCCACAGTCCATCAGATGGTCAACCTGCAAAAAGAACGAAGTTAAACGCCTCAAAGAGCTAATTTCAGGACAAAATGACTCCAAAACAGTGTTAAAAAGAATGTTAAAGTATAAACATTATAAAGTGGGTTTTTGAGTTAAATTTTTTCAAATGAAAGCATATAAAGGTAAATTCCCTCTTTGAAAACCCTCATTGTGCATTTGGGAGCAAGAAATTACAAGGAGAGAGGGAAGAGAGCGATTTGGGCAATTTGCAGCAAATTTCGAGCTTTTGGAAGGTGCGCGACCACTCCATCAGGGTGCGCGACCACCTGGGAGGTGTGCGACCATTCCAGCGCGAAAATCCTTTGTTATTTTGGTCAGGCGCGACCACTCGAAGGAGGTGCGCGACCACACGTCCAGCAAGCCCAGAAATTTATCAAAACTTCAAAATTTCTCCCAAATTGCTTGCAGTTTCTTCGAGGTAGGCCTCCCAAACATTTTTAATGATAATGCCATGGATGGATAGCATGTTTATGGTCATTTTTACAATGAGAAATTATGAAGAAATAGGTTAAATGGTTGATGTCTTTGCAAGCTTATGTTAGGTTGTATTGTTTGTTTTTCAAGGTAATTTTTCCTTTATTCCCTTCCATTAGTTTCCCATTATAAATTCACATGTGTTAGAGTGTCATTTTCATTAATCTCATTTGCAAATTAATGCTAGACCCCATCCCAATTTCCTAAAAACCCTAATCACCATCAAAACCAAACCCTAATTTCTCCCATGCATCCTACTTAAACCCTAACACTTTGTCACACAGCAAATTCATGTATAAAAAGCATAGCAAAATGAAAAAGAAAACATTGTAAAAAACAAAAAGAAAATGATGACAAGGCATGCACACAAGAATTGTAAAAACAGTGAAAATGCCATTTGCATAGCCTTATAAAAAATAAAGAAAAATGTCATCTTGCTGTGTATATGTCAAAGGTTGCAAGCTATGTTAAAGTCATGACAAAAATCCATTAAATGTACAGCTGCATAGCTATCAAAAAAAAAATCAGTTTTGCTGTGATTAGGGTTTTGTGTTAACGTGGTATTCTTCCCCATCCTTAAGACTTTGTTTTTCCCTATATATTCCCCATATGAAAACCTAATTCAATTGTATTTCCCTTCATGCAAAACTCCTTATGAAAATTGAATGTCCCTCCCAATGTCAAAGCATACAGTGAAACCCTAATTCCCAATGACAAATGCAAAAATGAAACTACCCCTGTTTAAATGAATTACTGTTACGAAAATTAGTTGGCAATGATTATTAAAAGGGTTCATTGTCCCCCTAAACCTAATTCCTAATATCCTTTCTTTTCCCTAATTCCCAAGTTACCAATTCCCTCTCCCTTCCATTGTAACATAATCACAACAATCCCCTCTCCCTTCCTTTTGCAATCAAATACCCTAACTCCCTGTTTCCCAAAGCATCAAATGGCCAGTCCAAAAGTTATAAAAAACAGAGTATGCTCCTCAAGGACATGCAAAAGCAAAATGAAATGAGATGCCTGTTATCTGTACATAAGTGATGCTGCCCTATCCCCCTATGCCCATGACATCCTCCCCTCCATCATGAAGATTTTCATTGTCCTTTCCCTTGATGTTTAAAAAACACAGTTTCCCTAAATAAAGTATTGATTTGCAAATGTTGAAAGATGGAATGACATGTTTAGCATTATGTGATTTTTTCCTTCAGAATTCCCTGCTTATATATATATATTTCCCTTTCCTATCTGTAAATTCCCTCCCCTAACATATCCCTCATGATGTTTCCCCTTGAAAACAGCATACTTCACAGCATTTTGCAGGCAGGGCAGCGGTCATTTTGACTTTTTTATTCCACCTTGCTCAATAACACCATGTCAACTACTGAGACTAATGAGCAAGGTGATGACCGATCATCATCTACTGAGATTGAGACACAGCGGAGGCCTTGTAGGGGAGGCAAGGGTGGTCACCATAAGAGGGAAGAGCCCACATCATTGACGAAGTTGCAGGCTTGCCCATTGGCAGTATCTTGTTTTCAGCACATGGCTTGTTATCAGTTTTGTGAGAGGATATCACGCATTCAGCATCACAGAGAGTTGGCCCGGTTGTTTGTCCTACATCTCCATGACAGGCAGGTCAACCTTGCAGGGGTGAATTTTGTATTTTCTCCAGAGGCTATCGCAGAGGCTACTGGGATACCCAATGTGGGTGAGGTGTGGCCGAAGCGCAAGTGGCTAGACCTAGTATACTACGAGCCATATGTTAGGTCTACCTATGTGCATAACTTGTCAAGGAACTTTCCTATCAAGTTCCTCCGAGCAGAGTATATAGATATCATGAGACTCATTATGCACTACCTCACCTGCGAGGGGAGATTCTCACGAGTATTTTCTTGTCATATTCGCATGATGATGCACTTCACCAGAGTGAGGATGATGAACATCTCAGCATACTTATTTCACGACACTCAGAGGATGGCAACTATCTTTCGGAGACAGACCCCAGCACAGCAGCTTCAGAGCCTATGCCATCATGGTCTTATTCAGCTAGTAGTTTCCCATCAGCTGAGCCAGTAGGGCATTCCTTAGGCAGGTTTCATCTCCCGACATCTTTTCACATAGCCACATCCAGGGCCGGAGGCAGTTCACGAGGAGGGAGGGCCATCACATCAGCCCGAGACCAGCATTCCTAGACACATGGCTTCTTTTCCTCGGGTCACATATCAGAGAGGTCGTAGGACCTTATTTGCAGCAGCTCGACGAGTACTTTCTCCACAGCAGGTGGAAGGGGTCTCGTCATCATCTTCAGAGCAGCGAGTGTTATCTCCACACCAGGTGGAAGGGGCCTCGCTTTCTTCATCGGCACAGGCAGTACAAGAGGGCAAGCAGCCCATGATTGAGGATGAGGCAGTTGGCGAGGCACATGATGATTTCACTGGTCGTGATGCCCGCTCTCCCCCTTCAAATTTTTATGAGATTATCAGGCAGAGAGAGGAGGAGAACCTCGTGTTGCAACGAAAGCTCCAAATGGCTCAATGGACCATCACTTATCTAGAACAGCGCACCAAACAATTAGAAGAAGAAAAAGAACTTGATGAGCTATGGAGGATCCGCAGTGATCGAACTTTGAACCGTAGGAGGCCAGGTGACCCATTGCCTGCTGATCGGGAGTCCATGCTTATCAGTGTGAATGCACATTTGGAGAGATTGTTGGAAAGGGCAAATCATGACAAAGAGCTGCTACGTAACATGAAAACACACTATTGGGCAAGATTGCATGTTTGCAAGGCTAGAATGAAAATTCTCCAACAAAAGTTGTCAGAGGCCCGGAAGAAGAAGAAAAGGACAAATCCACTCTCCATCTTGGCTGAGGCATCCCTCACTCATCATGGTACTGATCAGCCTTGATCTAGCATCAAAATCTGAAAA